>CATIWR010296790.1:0-14487 GCA_949677035.1 Omphalea diandra
TATAGACCATTTTAAGAAAGTCATCAGCATCTTCACAGCTACTGATGCTTGGGTTTTGGGTAGATATCTTGTCTCTGGAATTTTGAATGAAGGCTGCTCTTATATGTTTGTTGGGAAACAACCAGAGTATTGCCTGCTCACCAACAGTGGCCGGAAGTTTGTAACTCTGCTGCAGGTTTGTTTGATTTCTTTCCACACCAAGTCTAAGGCTAAACTGATGAAGAATTTAATCTGTAGAGTGAAAACAAAGATATTATGCCAATTCAGCAACATATAGTTGTCTTCATTGGCCTGAATCCATTAAATGAGAAAATATAGAATACATTCACCTTAGCTTGGAATGCTACTTTTGTTTTTATGAAGGCAGCAATGGCAACGCTTATGTGATCAAACACTTTTAGGATATCCATGTTTTTACAAAACATTGAGTTGTTAGATACACTAGCGTATAGTATATCTGTGCCCCTAGGCTAAAGCATTTAAAGGTTAAGTCCATTCTTTTCCTTTCATTTCATTTCTGAGAAATCTTAAAAGCACTTTTGTTAATAGGTCCAGAGAAAAAGGTGGACGTCAAAATTAGAATTAGTCCATCCAAGCAAACTATAACTCCATATCCTACTCTTATTTTAGCTTGTTTTATAAGGAGTCTTGGGAGTTTGCTGAAACGAAGTTTGTGTTATTGAATATGATAAAGGTTGAATAAGGAAACAACGATTTTCAAGCATGCTCATGTTTCACAATATGTTAGGTGTAATTAAATTCTTGTTGATATTTCTTCTTCCTTTTCAGGCTATTGCCAAAGATGTTATTCCTTTATCTACCCTTCAAATGGAAGGGTCCATCGTCATAGGAGTCAGTGATCTCTTCAAGGAGTATATATCCATCCTTGAAAAAGCCATTGCCTCTAAAATAAATTTGTCAGAAAAGAGCAGTTCAAGAATAATTTTAGCTGAGTCGGTGCCACAGCAAGTTTCAATTTTGGCAAATCTATCGACACTTGAAATTTTCTTCTCTAGCATTGTGCTAAGCATTTTCAGGGGCAGCAACTGCTTTGTTTCAAAGCTAACAGAAAACCAATCAGCAGGTTTTCAGCAACAAGAACTTGATAGATGTGTAATAATCATTCAAGAGGCATCTTCTCAGCTCAGAGCTCAGTTCTTTCAGCAATTTATATGCAGAGTATTGTCTCTTAAGGTGTGTAAATGGACCACAGAAATCTGTCGTGATAAGGAGAGTAGTTCCAGCCTGGTTCATTGTCTGCAGCCCTCTGCTTTCTTTCAGGTACTCTTTTGTTCATTTAGAAAGGAGTATATGACCTTGTGCTTTAACGTTTATTGAGTTCTACTTTTAGTCCCTGGCAGATAGGAGGGAAATTGAAGAAGTTAATAATAAAGGGCCATTTGCAATTAAAGACAATAAAATGCATTATTCTTATTTCATACTTTTATCTTAGTGTGCCCAGCAGTGGCATCTGCTTTCCTTATGTTTGTAACTTTTTTAGATCCTTTTTGCACAAAAATGCTGTTGAATTGTCTCAGTTGATTCCATAGAGAATATCTATATGGCGTATAACAAAAGAGACAGCCTACTGTTCAGAGGTTCTGACTTTTCTAAATTTTCTAATATTTTTATGTTAAAAAATTTGACATTTACCATAATATATAACAGAATAAGGCTGTCCTAATGCTCAAGGCTTCTTCTTTTTCATGTTTTAGTAAAGCAAACCTAAATACAGATATAAAATATCACTCGTTTCACCATTTTTTATATTGGTGCATTCGATGATTGATTTCATTTGAAATCCTTTTGCTGTTTTGTTGACCTGACCTACTGTAATATTTTTTGTCCTGCTTCTGCTGACATATTAATCTTCTGTTCAAACATTAATTGGACTCCCAAGACATATAGGATAGAGTTTGGTGCATGGTCTAAACATGAAATGACGCAAAAGAATTTGCTTATTTAGCTGAAAATGAAGGTATTTTGTCACTGCTCCAGCTTGGTTCTGCATTGGCTTTAATTCAGTTATGTTGAGATTGTTTTCGTTTCTTTTATTTTATCTCAACAGTTTACCTCAAAGTAACTTGTAATAGGGAAGAAAGATAATATTTACAGGTTTCTGTGATTCAGTCAATTGATTTCTTTTCTCTTAGTGGACAAAATTTCCCTTATACAGTTTTCATATTTTTGTACACCAGGTGTTGTTTTTAGAGCTGAGGAAATTAGCTAAACTTCCTGAAGATGATATTTTCCAAGTCGATTGGCTGATGGAGCTACTGAGAGAACTGATTGAGGCCATATTTGTCTGGATTTCAAACAAAAAAGACATTTGGGAAAATAATGAAGAAAACTTGACTTTCGAACATTCTGATGTTTTGGATCAGGTACATGTTATTGTCTTGGAGAATTTCCAGTAGCATAATGAATTCTGATAAGGGTGTGCTACTTGGTTCTTCAGATTTGTTATCACAATGCTTTAGTATTTACTGAATTGATTTGTTATTGTCCATGTGCCTAAAACAGTTTGTTCTAGACATGTATTTTCTGGTGGAAGTTGCAAGGTATGGACAATACTTTTCCAAGAATCCCTTGGTTCCTGCATCTTTCATGAAATCCACCTTTATTTCAGCTGGATTAGATCCTACAAGGTAATGCTGTAAGTTGATAATGCTGTAAGTTGATACGCCGATTCTGTCCTGAAGAAATATCATTACTGTGTTTACTGCAATGGCCAATTGGTAGAACAAATTTGTGGGTCAGAATTTCTCTTCATTTATTGTCTAGAAATAGCAATGTCAAGCTACAAGCCTTGTAGCCTGTGAATTTAGTTATTTAAGTGTTTAGCCATGCCAAAATTCATTCTTGATGAAACAGGACGTGCTATTATGCTTGATATTGGAAGCCTGGCAATTTACAACAATAACAACGGTAGAAATAGATGGATGGCAATATTTATTCTGGAAAATTATAGCTGTATTTTGTGTTATTAAGGAAGGCCACACATAAGTTAAATTCTTTGCACACATAAGTTAAATTCTTTGCATCTCTTCAGCATTCATGTGTCTTTTTGTTGCATCAATTTGGTTCCATGGGGTTCTAAAGCTTTGCAGCTTCTGGAAGGCACATGATGGAGTTTTCAAATTTTGTTTTCTGCATTATCCTCTAAGCTGAGCGTCTGGCAACTGATATCTGTTTAACTGTTTAGAGTGCAGTTTGAAATTCATCCATTGCTTTTTACAGGAGTGATATATTTTTAGCAGATATTCACAATGTAAGATACAAAGAAACAATTAAGCAATTTAGAACAATCAGGATACAGGAAGTACGAGTTTCAGCATAATTTCCATCAACTGCATTCCACTTTGTTACTTCAGTTAGCAAATATGAGGTCTCGATGAAATTTATGAGTATTTTTGCAGAGATGATGATGATGGATGGGCTACAAAAGCTGCAATTGAAGCAATTCAAAGGCTGCTGGAGATAGAGAAAACTGAATCACATTCAAATGACAAGCTTGCTGTTGACCTTGTAGATTCCCCTAAAATTTATTCTGATTGTATGAGCGAGACTCCTCAGAATGAAGCTATAAGTTCTATAGAGGTTTCTTCAGTGTCAGAAGAGGATGTAGTGGCCGTAGAGGCACCCGAAGTTGCCATTAAGAAAGGACAAGTGACGACTAAAACAAATGTGAATTATCTTGGACAGTCATCAGATGCTATGAAAGATGGTAGTTATTCTGTTGATAGCATTGCAATACATTCCACGGACATCACTGATGAGTTGGAAGATATTGAATCTGAGAATGTAGCATAAAAAAGATATCATTTTACACAAAAAACCAATTTATCATACCTTCTGTCATCTGAGAGTATTGGTTAATGTTCTGAGCAGTAAGGATGAGGAAACAGTCTGGAGACAGCTTCTTTTGCCCCATTAAAGATTGTAGATCGGTTCCGATTGTCTTTCCAACCATGTGACAATTGATGTAAGAAATGAAAGATGCGGAAGATGTCAAAGACCTCAATCTTTTCTAACTCAGAGGAGAAAACGAATGGAAGATCAATATGACCAATTGGTAATTCTTGGCGACAACCAGAGTATTATCCCATTATGAGTTCAGAATTAGAAATAAATGGAGTTCCAGATTAAATTTTGTTATTGTATTTGGAATTTTAGTTAACAGAGTGAGATGGTGGAGAGAAAGGTTGTAATAATTTTTATGTGTACCGAGTGCATTCAATAATTTTAACATATTTTTGCATTGATTTGATTCATTCTTAATGTTTCTCCATATTGGAAATTGGCCTTGGATCAAATCTTGTATAGACATAGAATATGAAGAGTTACAAAGATAGAGAAGATAGTAATACTGAAACAAAAATTTACATGTAGAAAAAATTAATAGAGACAATTTACTAGGTTGTGCTTTAGTTATGTTCATTGGAGAAGATGAACAAAAATATTTTATTAAAAGGTGAAAGTGAGAATTACAATCACTCAACAAACTCATTATCAAAATTCAAGTATAACAAAAAATAAATAAATTACTATAATCAAAGGTAAAATACTTTGCTAGTCTTGATTTCACTAAGTTGTTGGATGAGCGACATGTATACAGTAGTTAATTACGTTTCACTATTTCACTGTTCAATGTAAAACACTCAGGATACAAGTCACTCATTCAAAAGTTGCACATAATTACCTATGTATATGGTAAAAAATTTTTGAACTTTGCCTGGTAGACCCATATTATTAGCACAATGGTGAAATGAGATAGGTGAATGAAGTAGATGTGACAAATTAAAAAAAAAAAAAAAAACTGATTTCTACCTTTGTGTTGAATATATCATTTCTTTAAATTCATATTCCACTTGAACTTATTTGTTGGGAGATATTTAGCCAACATGTTTTATATTATAAACTTTTCTCATTACAATATCACCATGTGAGATAATTTTATGAATATAATATTTTGTTATCTCATGACACATTTAATCTTTAGTTAAGTGGATGGCACTTTGACTACCACAATGGTTAATATGACTTATTGATCTTAGCTGAGTTCACTAAATAAATCTTTTTAACCAAATAACTTCTTTTATAGTCTTAGTGATTGCCATGTATTCGGCTTCAATTTAGATAATTCAAATATAGGCTATAAATTGGTTTTTCTAGTTGATAGCAATACCTTCAAGGGTAAAAACATATCTAGTCATGGAATCTCCTTTTATCAAGGTCACATGAATAGTCAAAATCAACATATCCAACCAAATTTTTCTTACTCCTTGCAAATTCTAGCCATGCATCAGTAGTGCCACGCAAATAACTTACAATTTATTTCACTGTTTGCTATTGATCTTTCATATACTAGCTATATATCTACTTACAACACTAATAACATATAAAATATCATGGACGCGTACACATGATAGCATTCCTGATGCTACTAATTTCACTAGAGGAAGGAGCAAGTGATGTACATTCAATTTCTTCATTTACTTGTGGTAATGATGCAGTTGGAAGTATAAAATGAGCAGGAAATACTGTACTTATAAGTTTAGTATTTTTCATCCCAAATGGCTCCAAAAGTTTCTTTATGTTGATTTGATAATTATTACATTTGTATCTCAAACAGTCAATGCTTAATCATTTAAAAAAAAAAAAAAAAGCGAATACCACTTTCTAGGAGACTATTTTAGACAATATAATGATATTTTCAATAGATGAATACGATCTTTCTTTTTTTTTTTTTTTCATTTCAGATCAAAAGCTTAGCTTATTGAATGTAAATTTTTTCCTCCAATTCACTATGTAAGAATGTAATTTTTACACCCAATTGCTCCATTTCTAAGTCAAAAATAGCAACTAATGCAAGTAAAAATATGAATATTGCTGTATTGTACTGCAAATGAAACTTGGCTACAACCTTTTATAACGAATCTCGTGTTCTATCTAGCATCCTCTACACTAAGAATGCCAGACCCACTTGCATTCCATAATCTTTTTGTCTTTTGTCAGTCTGACAAACTCTTAAACTCCTTTTTGTGAAGAGACTCCACCTCTTCTTGCATAGCCACCATTTAATTCGGCAGAATCATCACAAGAAGTAGATTTTGTTTATGTTGACAACTCTCCAGTTGCATCTATCAGCTTGTTCATAACTAATGTATATATGAGACATAATCTGCTAATTTCAAGGTCTCATATTCTTTCTTGGATCTCCTTCATTTCAGCTGGCATTTTGAAATGGATCACTTTGTGAAATAGATATTGGCCTTGCTCAAATTCTATATTCTCTTATGTACATACATACATATATGCATACATACATACATATATAAAGAAAACCTTATTTTTTGGATAAAATGTAGCATATTCATCAAATACAACATCTCTGCTATCTATTAGCTTAGGTGATTTAGGATCAAAATATTATAGTCTATATCCATTTACACCTAAAGAATAACTGAGAAATATGTACTTTTTAGATGTAGATTCTCATTTTCAATCATTACCATGTTCATATACTATACATTTGAAAATTCTCAAACTGGGAATTAATCAGTAGGTTTACCTGACCATATATAGTTTTTAAATCAATTTATCATTGATGAACAACAATTTATCAAATAACAAGTTGTAGAAATTGCTTCAATCCGAAAATCCTTTGGTAGACCAACATTCAATAGACTTTCTCTAGAATTAGTTAGTCTTATGCTTTGCTATATCATTTTGTCGTGGTGTAATACTTTCATTTTTACAAAATTTATTAAAATCATTATAACAAAATTTAAAGCTACTGTTATTTAAGATGCTTGTCTTTTCTTCCAATTTGCTTTTTATTCAAAGGCTATCTCAGATTGATCAGTTTGGTTTTGATTAGATATTTTTTTTTTAAAAAAAATGTTATATTAAAATAATGTAAAATACTTTGATGTGAACTTATCCAAATCGGAATTGAAGGATCATATAAATTAGATTATTATTGGACAAAACTAAGAATAGTCGAATTGACTACTAGTCTACTACTGCATTTAGATGAGATGAGCTAAAAAAACAAGCCCAAATCTTTCAAAATAGTCATTAATAAAGAAAAATATGTAACTTGCTTCAACATCATTTTTGTCTTTCACTAATTATAGAGATTTGGTCAAGAAGTTCATTATGGCTTAAGGCAAACTATTTCCCTATGAAATCTTTTGAAAATAAAGACGTTTTAACTTATTTAATTTTAGAATTGGTCTACCATACATTAAAGTATCTTTAAAGTGTTTATATGATAGAGGTAATGAATGTAGCACCATAAGAACTTGATAGTCATTTTTTTTTATCTTTTTATTCTCTATATTTGCAAGCATATTGAAAAATTCATTGATATGTGATTCTAACTATGCACTTTTATCATACTAAAAATGTACAAACAATATTTTACAATTAACTTGGCAGTGAGATCCTTTGTATGTACACATATTCAAGTTTATTCCATAAAGCTTCACCTGTCTCTTTTTGTATGACTTTATATAAGATTAGTTTGATAATATAATTGAATGATATAGCTAGAGTTTTATCATCCATCCCCTATTTTTTAGAGTTCGTCATAATACCAAGCATTCTTGTTTTCTTTTCCTAATAATGCTTTTTATAATCTATTATGTGTCAAGACTGCATGCTTCTATACTCGCCATATAATGAATCTCATGTTGCTATAAATTTCTCAATATCGAACTTTGTTGTTGTCATAACAAATTCCAAAATGAAATATTTTAGTTATGATACCAATTTGTTAAGGATTTGGCCTTTAGACAAAAACTATGGATAATAATAAAGTTAGAGATGATGACGATAAGAACATAAGAATTTGCGTAATTTGAGTTTAACCCGCAACAAACAAAAAAATCAAAAAATATTTTACTAAGAGAAAACATTAAGACTTATGATCATTCAACAAATTCATTGTCGAAAACCTAATTACGTCTAATCTCTTGCAAAACTAAATTAATGTAAAGAAAAAATTCTCAAATTTATAATTCTTAGATGGAGGAAGGCTTTAAACATTTAAATGAATATTGACACCAAAAGTGGAGAATTGCTGCATTTAAATGGAATAAAATGACTTAACATGCTCATATTGTTTGATATAAATATTAAATTGCTCTTAAACTATTTTAAAAGGTTTAATAAATAGCAAAATTAATTTCTTACATAAAATTAATTCTCTACCTTATATTTTAGGGTTATTTGAGGCAAATTTAGTTTATATAAGATGTCCTTATCTCTGCCACTCGCAACTCAATAATCTCCTCTTCCATTTTTTAATTCCTTAACAACATAGAATGACAATTAAGGGTTTAGCTCTACATAGCACTATAAAAAGCTTATATCCACCAAGAAACTGCGATAGCCATACCAATTAATTGTTTTGACACAATCATCACCTCCTCTTATAGCATATCCACCATCATGTGGCATTGAATGAAGTATGTGCAACAAATTCAAGGCTAATGATAACACTCAATGATAAACACTATGAAATGTTGATACGAACAAGGTTGATTTTGCACAAGTCCCAAACCTTTAATTCGAAAAACAAATAAGATAAACTCTCAAATCCCAATTATACCTTTAGAAAACTTATTTCTACCAACTTGAATTATAAAAATTCAAGAGGTGTTAATCTCAATCTTAAATTACCTAAGTAGTTTAAGACCTAGATTAAACGAGTTTATGAAATTATTAAGAACTCACTTAACAATCTCACCAAATCCTATTAAAAACTCAAGAAGAGAATTAACTCTTACAAACAATTTGCTAAAAAAAATATTCTTCAATTGATTGATTTGGCTGAATAAGAAGGGCTATTTATAGCCTTTACAAAGCTTATGGAAACCCTAAGAATTACTTTCTAAATAGTCTTTGAAATCTGCCTAATTTATTTAGGAAAAATGATACTCCTAAGTTAAATAAGAAATAACTACAAAATACATAAGATATCTTCCTAATTATAAAAGAAGTTTCTTATATAAGTAAATACAAAAGTTTCTAATTAGTTTAAGAGAGGAATTCGGCCTAATGAGGAAATTTCTTCATACTTGGGCCATGGGTCTTTCCACATGTTGGGCTCCAATGGATCAAGGTAAAGGCTTCCTTTGAAGAGTCCATACTGTCATCTCCAAGTAATTGGGCTTCTTGCTTCCTCTGTTCTTCTTAAGTTAGCCCAATGTTTATTTCTTATTGCATGAATAACCTAATTAATTCTTTGAACCTTTTGAGTCTTTCCCTTGTGATTGGGCTGTGAAGTTAAAGCGGATCTTTGGGCTAGCCTTTGATATTTGCATCATTCCCTCCTTCCTAATGAGGATTCATCCTCGAATCAATACTTTCATCAAAGTCAAAAGGAGATAAATCAATAACATTGAAAATAACACTAATATTGTAATCACTAGGCAAATCAATCTTGTATGCATTATCATTAACCTTTTCCAAAAAGTTGAAAAAGTCCATCACCTTTAGGGTTAAGTTTGCTCTTTCTAAAATTAGAAAATCTTTCTTTCCTAAAGTGTACCTAAGCCCAATCTACAAGTTCAAACATAATTTTTATACGCCCTTTATTAGCATGTTTGACAACTTTTTCATTCCTTTTTTTAAGAACCTTCTCATGTAAAGACTTAACAAATTTTGTCTTCTTTTTCCTATCCCTTTCTAATCTCATGTCCAAAGGCAAAGGAAGTAAGTCCAAAGGAATAAATCCATAAACGATTTCAAAAGGATAATAATGAGTAGATGAATCCACACTATGATTATAAGCAAATTCAATGTGTGGCAAACATTCTTCTCACATTTTCAAGTTCTTTTTAATCATTACTCACAATAATTGTCCTAGAGTTTGATTCACAACTTCAGTTTTTCCATTGGTTTGGGGATGACAAGTAGTAGAAAACAACCACTTAGTTCCCAACTATCCCCACAAAGTTTTCTAAAAGAAACTCAAAAATCTTGTATCCTTATCACTAATAATAGTTTTAGGCATACCATGTGATCTCCCAATTTCTTTCAAAAACAAGTTTGCAATATTAATGGTATCATCAGTTTTATGACATGGAATGAAGTGTGCCATTTTAGAAAATCTATCAACCATAATAAAAATGGAATCATGACCTTTTTTAGACCTAGGTAAACCCAACACAAATTCCATTGAAATATCAACCCAACGTATGCTAGGAATAGGTAAAGACATGTATAATTCATATGGTTTAGATTTAGACTTAGCCTGTTTACATGCAACACATTTATCACAAATCTTTTGAACATCTAATAGCATATTTGGCCAATAAAAATTGTTGGCCCTAGTGCACTAAGAAGGGAGAGGTTGAATTGGTGGCAAATTTGAATTTTTGATTATGGAGGATGCTTACAAAAATGATAGATTAGAGGAAGAGTAGAAGAAGAATGAGGATAAGAGTTTTATAGTGGTTCAATTATTAACCAACCATACATCCACTCTTCAATTCACCAATTAGGTGTTTCACTCAATTATTGATGTTTTACAAGCTCACGCTCAACTTAGTGTTTAGGCTCACACCAAACCTTATAAGTATTTTCCTAAGGCTAACACACAAAACTATACAAGAGTTTTACAACTAGGATAACTCTCAAATCTAACCAAAAGTTTTCTATTTAAGGGCTCACTCTCAAATCCTACACAAGGTATTTAAAGCTCACACCAAACTATGTACAAAAAAATAAGGAATTAAAGTAAAGAATTAACTTTATAAGAGTTTTTGCACTATCAAGAGTTCTTCTCTTGTATTAACATTAGTTTGGTAGAGCATTTATAACCAACATCTACCAAAGAGACGCTACTCTAAAACTATCAATAAATCTCTAAGATATATTAAGCATATTTAGCATTAAATGGTTGTTAGGCAGAAGTCGCGGTCGCTGCTCCTATTTTGTAGTAGCGAATTTTCAATTTCCATTGTAGAGCCAAAAATTTTGGTGAAAAATCCCGTCTATGTCTAACGGCTAGTACACGTGTTAGCTATCCATTGGTTGTCCAGGAAAATATAGCCGTTGCATTCTAACAACTATCAAAAGTCGCGGTCGCGAGATAACTATGTCTTAGGCAAAAATGAGACAACAAATTCCTCTGTGACTCAAGCTCACTTCCTTCGGCTATGTCATGACTGCAAATTTCCCCACAAATTTCTCTGGCCTAGTTTCATCCATTCTTATAGCAATATCGCAGTCATGATTTATAGGATACCGACTATGAATTTGGATGTCCTTCTAAAAGATGGAGATTTTGACTTCCAATAAAGATAACTCTTATAAACCGTAAAAATAACACTTAAAATTAACATTAGAACTTTTCAATTTATATTTTCAATATCAAAAGAGAGTCTTGACTTAGATTTGCACAACCTAGTCCAATAATCTCCTCATTTTTTATTTTGACAATCTAGATTAAATATACAAAGGATAAAAAATTAATTATACATGCTACTAAGAGAATGATTGTGAAATGATTCAAATCATAAGTATGAAATTGCTCCCCCTTAATCTCATAAATCGCAACCATGATATTGCTATAAGAATAGATGAAGATAGGCCAGAGGAATTTACGGGAAAATTCACAGCTGCGACATCGCCGAAGGAAGTGAGCTTGAGTCACAGAGGAATATGCGGTCTCATTCGTGCCTAAGACATAATTATCTTGCAACTGCGACTTTTGATAGTTGTTAGAACGCAACAACTATATTTTTCTGGACAACCAATAGACAACTAACACGTGTACTAGTCGTTAGACACAGATAGAGTTTTCTACCAAAATTTTTGGCTCCACACTGGATATTGAAAATTAGCGACTGCAAAATGGGATTAGCGACCTCCACTTCTGCCTGACAAGTATTTAATGCTAAATCTACCTAGCACATCTTAGAGATTTGTTGATAGTTTTAGAGTAACGTCTCTTTGGTGGATGTGGGTTATAAATACTCCACCAAACTGATTTTAATGCAAGAGAAGAACTATTGGTAATGCCAAAACTCTTGCAAAGTTAATTCTCTATTTTAATTCCTTATTTCTTTGTACCTAGTTTGGTGTGAGTTTTAAACACCTTGTGTAGGGTTTGAGAGTGAATCCTTGAATAGAAAACTATTGGCTAGGTTTGAAAGTTAGTATAGTTGTAAAACTCTTATATAGATTTGAGTGTTAGCCTTAGAAAAACACTTGTAAGGTTTGGTGTGAGCCTAAACACAAAGTTAAGTATGAGCCTAAACACTAAGTTCAGTGTGAGCTTGTAAAACACTAGTGATTAAGTGAAACACCCAATTGGTGAATTAAAGAGTGAATGTAGGGTTGGTTAATAACTGAACCACTATAAAACTCTTGTATTCATTCTTCTCCTACTCTTCCTCCAATCTTACATTTATGTTTCATCCATTTATTTTCTTATTTGTCATATTGTGATTAATTGTGCAAAATTACTTATGTTTGCTATTCAAATTTGAGTTTGTACAATTAACAAGTGTGTGGACATTCCTTCTCATAATCCCCATTCTCTCTCTTATTCCCTCATATTCATCTCTTTTTGATTTTGACAAAGGGGGAGAGATAATTGACTGAATATACAAAGAAGGAACATATAAAAAAAAGGAGATAAAATTGAACTACATTTATAACTAAATAGGAGTATGGATTAAGAGGGAACAATTTCATACTTATGATTTGAATCACTTCATAATCATTCTCTTAGTAGCATGCATAATTGATTCTTTAACCTTTGTATATTCAATCTAGATTGTCAAAATTAGAAAGGGGGAGATTGTTGGACTAGATTGTGCAAACCTAAGTCAATACTCTCTTTTGATATTGATATTATTGATTGAAAAATTTTAATGTTAATTTTAAGTGTTGTTTTTAGAGTTTATAAGAGTTATCTTTATTGAAAGTCAAAATCTCTATCTTTTAGAAGGACATCCAAATTCGTGGTCAATATCCTATAAATCGCGACCGTGACATTGTTATAAGAATAGATGAAGTTAGGCCAAATGAATTCACGGAGAAATTTGCAGTCGTGACATAGCCGAAGGAAGTGAGCTTGAGTCACAGAGGAATTTGCGCCTAAGACATAGTTATCTCACGACTGCGACTTTTGATGTCCTTCTAAAAGATGGAGATTTTGACTTCTAATGAAGATAACTCTTACAACCTGTAAAAACAACACTTAAAATTAATATTAAAACTTTTCAATCTATATTTTCAAGATCAAAAGAGAGTCTTGACTTAGGTTTGCACAACCTAGTCCAAAAAAAATATTCATGCAAAACACCTAATGTCTTTTATACTCTAAAATATCCCATCAATCCCCCTCCATGTGCTTCCTTTACAAGTAATTCACGCAAGGAACAATTAGGCACATATAACTTGTTATTCTTGAATAAGAACCCATCATGCCTGAATACTATTCATGAGCAACCTTTTCACAAGTAACATAGAACCGATCAAAGTCATGGTCTTGTTCATATAGTTCTTTGATGTATTCAAATCCCAATAACTTTGCATTCAAAGTAGAGAGAAACACATATCTTTGGGATAAATCATTAGCCACAATATTGTCTTTACCTTGTTTGTACCTTATGGCATATGGAAAAGACTCTATAAACTCACTTCATTTGGCATGTCTTTTGTTGAGCTGTTGTTGCCCCTTTAGGTACTTCAAACTTTCATGGAAAGTATGGACAATAAATTTTTTAGGCAATAGATATTGTTGCCATGTTTATAAGGCTCTTACCAAAGCGTACATCTCCTTGTCATAGTTTGGATAGTTCAAGGATGCACCATTAAGTTTCTCACTAAAATAGCCAATTGGCTTTCCTTTTTGCATGAGCACGACTCCAAATGTTATACTTGAAACATTACATTCAATTTTGAAGGTATTAAAAAAATTAGGCAAAGACAATAAAAATGCAGTAGTTAATTTAGATTTGAGTAAAGAAAAAACATTTTCTTATGCATCTCCCCATTGAAAGCCAACATTCTTCTTAATCACTTTGGTTAATGGTGTGGCTGTGGTGCTAAAATCTTTAACAAATCGCGTATAAAAACTTGCCAAACCATGGAAAGAATGCACATCTCCTACATTTTTTGGTGTAGGCCAATCCTTGATAGCCTTAATCTTGTCTTCATCTACCTCGATCCCTTGCTCACTTACCACAAAACCTAAAAACATAACTTTGTTTATACAAAAAGAACACTTCTTAAGGTTAGCAAATAACTTTCCTTTCTCAAAACATCAAAAACTAATTTTACATGCTTGACGTGAACTTTCAAAGATTGAGAATATACAAGAATGTCATCAAAGTACACAACCACAAACTTACCAAGAAAAGCTCGCAAAACATGGTTCATTAATCTCATGAAAGTGCTAGGTGCATTAGTCAAACCAAAAGGCATAACCAATCACTCATATAAACCATATTTTGTTTT
>CATIWR010296807.1:0-37272 GCA_949677035.1 Omphalea diandra
CATTTAAGAGGAAAAACTCTTTATTTCGTACATGGATATGATGATGAGTTATTTATGTTTAAATATTGTTACGTTATTTGAGATTAAAGTATCGTTATGCATTTACTTACTGAGTATGCAAACTCACTCTTTTGTATGAAATCTTATTTCAGGAAGAGTAGACTAAAGATTGCATCCAGTATATTTTTTGAAGTCGCTGTCTAGCAGTGTAATAGAGGTTGAGCCAGTATGCAGTCAGTTAGTATTTTAGTTGATTATTCATGTATATTTTGTTGTAAATAATTACTAAGTGGTGAACAAGAGACATAGTGAAAAAAATTTAATCAGGTCTTTTAAATGACAATGGATAGACTTAGAGAGAAATTTAAATGATTATTAAATGGGATGCCACAATAAGTATCTCTAGCCACTATATAAAGGATCTCATCAAGGTACTCTAAACACATTGCATACACTTACTCTCTCTCTATAAGCATATTACATACTTAAATATCGAAGTAGGCTTCCAACAATGAGGTCGGACCCTCTCTCACCTTTGTTATCTTGCAGGACCTCAACCAAAACTACTTGAGCCAACCACCTCAAGTCAACCCAAATAGCCCATACTAACTACTATGGTAAGTCTCACAACATTATTGGGGCGGTAAGTGTGAACTTATTATAGTAGATCTTCTAAAACTTCAGCCATGACCTATCCCAATGATAAAAAAAAAACCCCATAAACCTACATCCAGTCCAATATTTTGGACAACATAAGTCCACCAAGCCTCCCAACCTTAACTTCCCACTAACATCGAGGAACTTAGCCTCTAACTTTGTTTGTATCCCAAGTCCTGATCTCTAAGCGGCACCCCAAATCCTGACCTCTAATCTTGGTCCCGACTAAACTGCTAGTCGCTGCTTATATGGATTTTGTGGCAACTCTGAAGAGGATTGAGTACACCCTAAAACAAAAAGAATCCATAAACACTTCTCAAACTACAGTTGTTGAACTGCTACACTTGCCACTCTACCAGCTTAATAAGAACTAGGGCAAACTTGGCTCGCGAAGAGGAAAAAACCAGGCATTCAGAAATGTACAATGATTTCAAAGAATCCTTATACAAGTTAGGGAAAACTAAACTATTCAAGCATAAAGCACTTACTGGGATGATAATGCCCTTGAAAAGAAGGTCATGAAGGCGGTCAAATGAACACCAAGTAAGGAACACTTCACCCTTAACGACCACTCTTATTATCACAATCCTCTAGCCGTAATGTTTAGGACTGAGTTGACACCTCACAAATTCAAATTACCATCGATTGATAACTACAATAGAACAACCAATCCTCGTAGCCACCTTTATAAGTTTTAATCTAGACTGGAACTTTATAACTACTCAAATGCTCTCCTCTATAAGTTCTTCCCTACTACGCTTGAAGGAATAACATAAGAATGGTACCAAAACCTAGCGCATGGCTCCATTCACAGTTTTACTCAACTCTTATAATGTTTCACAGCTTAGTTTGTATCAGTCATCCCATAAGTGAAAATTTATTCAAACCTACATAAAGTTGTCCGAGAAGAAGGAGAATAATTATGGGACTACCTATCTAAATTTAACCAAGTCGCCATGCAAGTAAACAACCTCAACCATGAGGTGGCAGCAGATGCGATGATCCAAAATTGTAAGAATTAAGGGCTCTTGGACTCTCTCAGCATTGATCCTTCTAAAAACTTTTATGAGTTGATGGAACGAAGTAACCGGTTCATTCGTTTGGATGATAACTTGCGAACTTACTCCCATGGTTTGTATAAGAGGAAAGAAGAAAAAGGGCAAGGGATAGCAAAATTGACAGACACCAAGCTAAACAAGGAGAAATTCATTAAGGTGCCACTAACTCAAGCAATAGCTCAACTTGGTATTATATCCCACTCATGACCAATAGAAGCGAAGCCCTTTATTAAATCAAAAAGTCAAGAGAAAGAATCCATTTCCCTCAGCCACTAAAAGACTCGACCATAAAAAATAGAGATAATGAGCACAACACAGAAGAATGCTGAGATTTAAAGAACGAGATCGAGAGATTGGTCTAATAGGGCAAGCTCAACCAATTTAAAAAAAGAGCATCCCCAAAAGAAAATAGGCACAAACCCATACAAAAAGAGGGACACCGAGACAAAAGAACTCAACAACAGACAATACACACGAGTAATCAATGTTGTAGCAAGAGAAGCCATTTGAAGAGATAGTTTCACCTCAAGAAAAAGGTAGATCCATGAAATATACTCAGTCAACAACAAAGAAATTGTCATCAAGACAACGTTTTGCCCTATTACATTTTCCTTAACAGAAAATAGTAGGAAACTCAGCACCCCGCATGCAGACGCCATAATAATCTAGGGCCAAATCGAGAATTTTCTAGTTTAAAGGATCCTAGTAGATGCTGGAGCTTGGTAAACATGATGACTGCAAAAGGTTTTAAAACGCTCGGGCTAGATTTTAAGAAGTTACGTCCAGTTTGAACCCTTCTGACCGAGCTCGGAGGAACTAAAGTCTGCGTGAGGGGGTCCATCGAGTTAAACATGGAGTTGGGAGACACAAACATTACAAAAAAGTTCAAGGCCATATGGATGATGGTAGACATTTCTTTCGCCTATAATGCCATCATTGAACTATTGATCCTATATGACACAATGACATGCATTTGCATTAGATACCTTACCATGAAGATTCCAACCGAGCAAGGTGTGAAAGTTATCAAAGGCAATCAAAAGATAACACAAGAAACATACATGAACATCCTTAAGAAGGTAAACCATGATGTTTCGTTCAAACCATTAGACTTCGACCTTGAAGACACACCTAAAAATATCGAGCTAACAGCAGATTTGAAACCCCAATAAGTAGGAGAAAACTAAGTTCTCTATATAAGTATAGAGCTCGCAGAACCAGTGGAGAAATATATCAGCTCGGCTCTCCTGGATACACTCCACACATTTGTCCGGTCTCTTTAAGACATCTCTGAAATTGATCCTTTAGTTATTATTCATAAGCTCAACATCCACAGTTTGGCCAAACTAGTCAAGCAAAAGTGTAGAAATCATATGCCCAAGTGATAATAGGCCATAGTTGAGAAGGTGTACAAATTGTTACATGATGGGTTCATCTGAGAGGTACAATACTTGGATTGGCTGGCTAACATTGTGTTAGTAAAGAAATTGATTGAAAAGAAAAGAATGTGTGTTGATTTTATAGATCTCAATAAAGCATGTCTAAAGGACACCCTGCCCAATATTGACTAGCTTATTGATTTTATAGTAGGATATAAGTTATATAACATCATTGATGCATTTGCAGGATACCATTAGATACAGATGTCTATACTAGATGAAGAGAAAATAAGTTTCATAACCTATGAGGGCACTTACTGCTACAAGGTCATGCCTCTCAGGCTAAAAAATATGGGGGCCACCTAGTAAAGGTTGGTCAATAAATGTTCAAAGAACAAATCAAAAAAATGGTAGAGGTTTACATAGATGATATGATAGCAAAGAGCTGTCAAGCTGAAGATCATGCTAGGGACCTAAAGGAAGCCTTCATAATCTTTAACCAATACAACATGAAGCTCAATTCAGAAAAATATGCCTTTAGAGTCTAATCTAGTAAGTTCCTAGGCTTTTTGATCTCTTAAAGAGGCATAGAAGCCAACCCTGAAAAGATCAAAACTATGCTAGACATGAAGCCACCTCGAACCATCTATGAGGTCCAAAAACTCGATGGAAGAATCACGGCCCTCGGGAGATTTATATCTTCGTCAGCTCTACATTGTTTGCTTTTTTACAAAACATTGAGAGATCTTAAGAAGTTTAGGTGGGATGATGAAGGCCAAAAAGCCTTTGAGGAATTAAAAGCATTTCTTAGCTCTCCCCTCTTGCTCAACTACCAACTGCAGGATTAGTCACTATTCATATACCTGGCAGAAACCAAAGACACGATCGTCTTGATCCTTATATGAAAGGAAGAAGCAGAATAAAAATCAGTATATTACGTTAGTAAAGTCCTTAAATGAGCCAAGTTGAACTACCCCATGTCAAAGAAGTTGGCCTATGCATTGATCAACTAGGTCATGAAGCTAAGATACTACTTTTAGGTCCACACCATAATGGTTCGCACTAATCAACCATTAAGAAAAATATTATAAAAGTTTGAAACTTCAGGGCAAATAGTGGAATGAGTAGTTTAACTTCATGAATTCTATATATTATACAAACTGAGATTGGCAATGAAAGCTTAAATCCTGCTCGTTTCGGAGCCACGCTAATGGGTGAAGAACAAAAGACTGAACAACCCAAGGAAAGGGAAGAATGGAAGTGGTATATGGATGAAGCCTCAAGTACAAAAAGAGAAGGAACCGGGATAATCCTAGAAGGACCAAATAGAATTAATATCAAATATGTTGTTAGATTAAAATTCCAAGCCATTAATAATGCAATGGAGTATGAGGCCTTAATTACCAGACTACAACTAGCACAAGAAGTTCAAGCTGAGCACCTCGCCATACATAATAATTCACGACTAGTAGTCTAACAGCTTCTTAGGTAATACACCATCAAAGGACCTACCACACTCAAAAATATTGAACACGCTAAACACCTTTTAATGAATATAAAGATGAAATAAGAAAGTTGGATGTTGGAATAGATCCTTTGAGAGAAATAATAAAAAGACATTCCCTAACCAAATTGGAAGCCTTTCCTCAAATAACATTACCTGAAGGATTTTTTATGGAGTAAAGGCTTCAACCCAACTCCTTACAACTACTAAACATAGTTTTCATAGCCCAAGAAGGATAACTAAATGAGCCTACTCATTAGATACTTAAAATACGGACAACTCCTTACCGAGCCAAAGGATGTTTGAACCATCATCAGCAAAGTCGCTTACTCCGAAGGGGATAAAGTCATATACAAACGGTCATATAACTAACCCTAATTTAGGTGCGTCTCTATGTAGGATGAGAATTATATACTTAGAGAAATTCATGAAGGCATTTGTGGAGCTCATGAAACAATTGATACCTTAGCTCAAAAAGCAATCTTGGTCAAGTATTTTTGGCCCACAATGTTTAAAGACGCTAAATAGCTTGCGCAAAAATGTGATTTATGCCAAAAACATGGACCTATCCCTTAACAACCAGGACAAAACAATAGCCCATAAGCTCAACATGGCCTTTTTTCCAATAGGGCTAGATATCTTGGGGCCTTTCCCATAGGCCCCGGGTTAGAAAAAATTTATTATGGTAGTCATAAAACACTTTTCTAAATGGCATGAAATTCAAGTACTAGCCACCATCAGCTCAGCAAAAATCCTTGACTTCTTTAAAAATAACATGGTTTACCGATTCTGTATTCCCAAAGTATTGATTATAAATAATGGTAAACAGTTCTACTACCAATAATTATGCTCCTACTGTGTTAATTTAGGCATTGACCTTTGATTCAACTTGTTAGCTCACCCACAAACAAATAACATAATCGAGGTAACTAATAGAATAATCTTGCAGGGAATCAAGAAAAGGTTAGATGATGTAAGGGAAACTTAGGCAGATCAGTTCAACCGCATTCTTTGAGCCTTCAGAATAACACCAAGAATAGCAACATGCCAAACACCCTTTTCCCTAGTATATGGGACTGAGGCAATAATTTCTGTAGAATTCAATTTTCCCTCATACAAGATTTTTCATCATAACCTTGATCAAAGTGAAGAAGAGCTCCGTCTCAACTCGAACTTGCTAATAGAAAAGTGAGAAGAAGAAGCCATCTGAGTTGTATCATATCGATAAAGAATAACTCGATTTCACAATAGAAGGGTCAAAAATCAAGAGGAAGGTGATCTAGTACTCCATAGGATAGATAAGGCTCGGGGCGAAGCATGAGTAAAAAACTTGGCTCCAATTTGGAAAGCCCATATAAAGTCATCAAAGTGATAGGACTTACAACATATAAG
Source organism: Omphalea diandra (assembly GCA_949677035.1). Taxonomy (NCBI): domain Eukaryota; kingdom Viridiplantae; phylum Streptophyta; class Magnoliopsida; order Malpighiales; family Euphorbiaceae; genus Omphalea; species Omphalea diandra. The sequence goes on from CATIWR010296807.1 coordinate 5,991, forward strand.
CTAGAAACTATAAAAGGGAAAAACGTACCTTAAACATGGAACATGGAAGCACTAAAGAAGTACTTTATATAAATAGCCTTTGTTATCCCTCTTGTATAAATTACTTATCTTCTCTCTAATAAAAATGAAGTTGTCAATGGAAGTAGGCAAATTGCCAAACCACATAAAAATTCTTGTCTTATGAATCACTTTTTATATTTTTTATATGACTGCATATACCTCACACACTAATGAACCGAGCTAATTGACCTCGTGCACTATCAAGCTAATTTACCTCAAGTAACAAGGGTAGACACAATGAGCTAATTTATCTCATTATGTTAACTAAGTTGATCATATACTGAGCTAATCTATCTTATACATTAATTAAGTTTATCATGTATCAAGCTAATCTATCTCGTATAGTAATTAAATTTATCATGTACCAAACCAATCAATCTCATACATTAATCAAGTTTTATCTCATATTAAGCTAATCTATCTCATACAAACACACTAAACCATATTATACATCGCTTTTAAAAACAAATATGATGTTTTCCAACCATAAGGATGTTCAACACAAACTTTTAAGTATTAAAATAGACATTCGTAAGTAAAAGCATCATAAAGAAGAACAGTGGTAATAAGGACAAAGTTTTTCATTGACTTAGAAAAAATTTTACAAAAAAAAAAAAGGCTCAGGGTTACAAGAAAATGCTTGAGGCCATGCCTTGGGCTCTTCCAAATCTTTTTCATCATCATCCTCTAGCAAAACATCACCAATATAATCAAAGTCTAGATTTGGATGTGTTCTTGCCAAGGTCCACCAAATTTTTTCATTATATCCAAAGTAGATGGAAGACATTTCTTTTAGAGTTGATACCTAAGGTGCAACCTCTTTCTCTTGCTAGCCTTTCACATCTTAGCTCAGCTCGACATTCTTATTCTTTATCTCTTTTAGCTCGAGCTATTTCTTCCTTAGTGCCTCCTTAGGGCTAGACACTTTAACCACATGAGCCTCAATAACCTTCAGCTTCTTTTAAGCCTCGCTAACCAAGTTTATTGAGGTGGTAGCCTACTTAAGTGTGTCCTCATGTGCCTAGATAAAGAGCCAAAAGCATCACGAGCCTTTGCTAACATAGTCTCTAGCTTAGTAAAGCTCTTGAACTCCTTCTTTGCAATCTTCAGTTGATTAGCCAAAGCCACATTGGTCCCTGCTACATGAGCAAAGAAAGTGTAAAATTTAGCATCTTTGCAAGCACTTCAAAAATTTTAATCATGTTTATCACTCATGATACCTTAAGGTTTAACATTTGCTCGAAAAACTAGCTCTCTATTCATGAGGTGTTCAAACTTCTTCTCATTATCTAGAAGAAGGCAAATCCTACTGGATGTTTTGCATATTGTCTTGTTATTTACAAAATAAGACTCATACTTATTCTTCAAGTACCTGCATGGATCATGACATTGATTCGGATTCTTGGGAAGCATAAACAACTCTTTTTTCAATTGAGACTCTACCGCATCGACTCAGGACTTTTTAAACACTAGCTCCTCAGTAGGAGTTACCTCGGGATTAAACACTTGGATGAGTTCTAGGTTATGAGTAACACTTGAATCACCGTCATTCTTTGGTTTGGTCATACTCATCTCATTTAAGGAGCGCTTCTTTCCTACACTCTTCACTCGACTCTTTCATTGCTTTACGCCTCTTTGAGTAGTCTGAGCAGCCTTTTGCTTGGACTTCTCCTAGTTTAACGCCTTTATTTCCATTTCTGCAAAATAACAAAATAATAATTTTCATTAATATATAAGCAGACTCCTACATTGACCATACACATATACCAGATCGGTTGGGGAGGTGCGTGTCTATTAGCTTTGTCAAATCAACAAAAACCTCCGCTTAAGCTCATAATCGATTGGCTCACTATTCCTGATTAGTAGGGTGTAGTCCCAACTATCCTTGTTGACCCACTGAGTGGAAAAACCCATATCATCCTTACATGTAATAATAAAGAATTTAAACTCCCAGTCCTTTATTGAAGAAGGATGATGGGAAAACATTCCCATCCCAAGCCTAAAGGACACGTGCTAATGATCCTCATGATCCTCCCCAGCTCGGTCCTTGACTATGGAAAAACATAGAGCTAACCTAGCTGATGTGGGAATCCTTTTCTCCTGAGCTAGAAGGCATAAGCCTACTAACATTCTAACACCATTTGGTGCCACCTGGGAGATAGGAAGGCTACATACATTCAACACCTCTTGAATAAACTTGTGCACAAACAGCACGAACCCATCCTTCAAGTTCTCTTTATATAACATGAATTACTTTAGACCGAGCTTAGAAAAGGCATTCATCCCTGGCTCAGGAATGCTCAGCTCATTCTCCAAGGAGATGTTATATTTGAGACAAATTTTTGCAAGCCCCAAATAGATATCCCGCTACTCACTTTGGCCACTCAGGGATTCACTCTACAAATCTTAAGTGGCTTGGGTTGTGGGTCCACTATGGTTAGATCAATACCAGCTCCACTAGGGCTAACGCCTTCAACTGACTCCTGCCTCTCTCGTACTTCATCACTGTCACCATCATCTAGATTATCCCCTTCATACTCCTTTTCATCTTCCCCATTTTTATTTTGTTCTCTTCCTTCTTTATCTCAACCCTATCATCACCCATGGACGTAGTAGTGTCTACCTCTTCTAAATGTAAATCAGTAAGAACATCCCCAGAAACAATGGCAGCTAAGGGAACGACGTCCTCACGGCTTACAAAATCCATCTATATAGGTGTAAACCGATAAAACATGAGAAAGAAAATAAGAAGAAGATAATTTTTGGTAGCCTCACCTCTTTATGAAGAAGAAAGCAACCATCAAACACTTTAAGAATTCTCGCAATAAAAATGAGTAATGAGTAAAGAACAAGTAACATAGCAATGCAAATAGGACTTCCTGAACAAAAAAAGAAAAAAAAAAGATTTATAAGGTTAGTAGAGGCAACTAAAAGGACAGGGCCAGATCTACTGACACTTTCATCGAACAATCTCGATTGTTTTGATTAGAGGCATAAAACCGAAGCTCATTGCCCGACTAACATTCATCCCACATGTTGATAAAAATTTTTAATTTCAAAAATTTTTAATTTCCTCCTAGCAAATATTGGTAAATCAATTATGCATCAATCATTTATTACCAAATTCAATACAAGTGTAATTACAACATTATCATTCCTTCATTCCCCCTAAGACGTAATTAGACTCAAACAAAAGGGTGATATGTGATACTACTTAAGTAACTTTGGGTTAGGCCTAAGAACATATATAGTCAGCTCCGCCTAAAATAGAGGCCTAAAGTTATCAACTGCTATGGATTGCCCTAAATAAAAACAGTCAGGTCCATGGTTTATTCTTATCAGGAAGTCATAGTTTCTTATCAAGAAGTTGTGATTGTCCATTAGGATGCTCATCCTTTTTAGGAAGCAACACTCCTAATCACAAAAAGAATCTAAATTCCACCCCAATAAGAAAACAAGTATCCCTAACCCACTGTATAAAAGACTTCACCAATGTACTCTAGATATATTATATACACTTACTCTCTCTATAAAGATACCACTGACTTAAGTATTGAAATAGACTTTCGGCAATCAGATCGACCCTTTCTTGCCTCTATTATCTTATACTCTAGATATATTATATACACTTACTTTCTCTATAAAGATATCACTGACTTAAGTATTGAAGTAGACTTTCAGCAATCAGATTGACCCTTTCTTGCCTCTATTATCTTATAGGATCTCAATCAGAACTATCCAAGTCAATCGCCCCAAGTCAACTAGAACAGCCCGAACTAACTACTATGATAAGTCTGACACCATCGTGTGTATATATATATATATATATATATATATATATATATATATGAGATGTCATTGTGTAAAATTCTAAATTACATGTGTAATTATTTATAATATTTTATTAAAGTAAAAAATTATATATTAATAAAATTATTACTTAAAATTGTGCTAATATGGCAGTGTATACATACATGAATCGGGTGGTGCTTTGGGTTTTGACTTTTATTGGATCATCCTTCGAACAAATGAGAATCTGTATCCACAATAGCAGCAGAACCTAAACTGTATTGAGCGAGACTCCATCATGATGAACCTTTCAATAATCGCGTCGGCCACAATCGTTCTAGCTCTCTCCATTTTCCTTCTTCCTCTCTCCAACTTTCCCCACCGTAATAATTATAAATCTTCAATTTCCGTACTTTCCTTCCTTAATTTCAATATTGATAATTGATTTTTTTTTCTGAAATTGATTTTAGAATGGCTAAAGTCGGGTTTATTAAAATCACCGACATCTACATCGGCGGATTTGATAGTACGGAACGGTGTTATTTTCACCAGCGACGCTACATTGCCGTTCGCCGATTCCATGGCCGTCCAAAACGGCAGGATTCTTCACGTTGGAAACCATTCTTCTATTCAGGTTCATCATGTAGTTCTTAAACTTTTTTTCTTTTTCTACAATCGTTGAATAATCCTTAGCTTATTATTTGAGTTAAGGCATGCTTGGCATTGCCAATAGCTACTTTTAGCCAAACAAATAAAGCAGATCATCTGTGCTAATTGACAGTAGATTTTTGCAATATGACTTTTGAGAGCCATAAGTTTGAAGCTTTTACAAATAGCTATTGAATTAGCTGGATAAGATACTAGACTACTTTTATTGATACCTAAAAAATGTCTACAAACTTAAAAATGTTGTAGTTTTAGTCAATAATCATAGTTTTTTGCAATAGCAATGCTAAATGCGCTCTCAATAGTTGATTAAATGCAGGAATTTGGAGGAGACCAGACGAAAGTATTGGATCTAGAAAGGAAAATAGTGGTTCCTGGGTTTATTGATTCTCATGTCCACTTCATTTTTGGTGGACTTCAGGTGTACAACATTCCCATTGTTTCCCCTCCTCTTTTTTTTTTTTTTTTTTTTTTCAATGTATTGAGTTGTGATTGTTGATTGAAAACAGATGATGCGTGTGGAGCTACGGGGCGTAAATCAAAAAGATGAATTTGTTAGAAGGGTCAGAGAAGCTGTAAGAAGTAATGCAATATTTTATTTTGATTTTCAACATGAAATGAGTTTTGTTGTTTGTAGAATATTGAACATGGTATGAATTGTGAGCAAAGCATGTTGAAAAGAATTAGGTTTACTGGACAGCTGAAAACATAGGCTTTTATGGTCATTTTCTTATGTGCCTCCACATGCCTGAGCACTGTGGGAATTTATTCATGAATTTTTCCTTCATTTAAGAAATGGGAAATGATTTGCTTTTTTATCCATAAAATTTGATATAGATACTCTTATGATTGTGAATTACATATTTAACTTACAAGTTACAAAGATTTAAAGGTCAAGGAATGCATGAATCACTTGTTTGCTATCACATGCTTACTTGCTGCTTAACTGTGTTACCATTGTTATAGAAAGGATGAATATAAGTTTTAAGGAATGTTATCCTGATGGTTCAGTAGGACTTGTCAAATCTTAGAATTATTTTTCAAGTGATTGTGTACTTATGAATATTTTTCAGATTTGAAAGAAGGTTCTTGGTTGTTGGGTGGTGGATGGAACAATGATCTATGGGGAGGAGAATTACCTGTAGCCTCTTGGGTTGATGATTTTACCCTCTACAATCCTGTAAGAAGCCATAATTTGATTGATATTATGTACTGCATTCACATTCATATGCTTTTTCAACTGAGAGATCTTGTTTTGTAGGTTTGGTTGACTAGAGTGGACGGTCATATGGGCCTGGCTAATTCAGTGGCATTGAAGTTGGCCGGGATTACTGATTTGTTGGAAGATCCAAACGGTGGGACAATTATGAGATCTGCTCATGGAGGTAATGGTTAGTTTAATTAATGTGTAAATAATGGTTAGTTTAATTAATGTGTGACCGTTTAACATAGTTTGTCATCTCTTTTTGTCGGTTTAGGATTTAGCAATCTTACTTAGATTTCCATTACTGGAGGAGAAATCTATACTTTTCTGACATTAATTTTAGGGGCTGTTTGATATCAACTGTGGAATGTGTTTTGGTTTTCATTTTTCGAAAATTGAAAGAGTGTTTCTTGGAAAACGAGTTACAGAAACAAGCAAAAACCACTTCTTATGGTTTTCACAGGTTTTAACAACCTGTTTTTGTCTTTTGAAAAAATAATTTCTAAAAAATTATATATTTAATAATGATTTTAATGTTCAAATTTTAACAATAGAAACAAAAAACCAAACCAAACAGGCTCGTAGATCAATTCTTGAGAGGTTGTTGAAGATTGGTATGGTACAGTTTTATTTTTCAGTGAAGAAGAATAAGTGTTAGTTTTTCTGTATGTACTAATCAGTTTTATGCCATCATCATGCAGAACCCACTGGATTGTTAGTTGATGCTGCAATGAAACTTATTCTTCCCTCGATCCCAGGGGTTTCTGTTGATGAAAGAAGGGAGGCTTTGCTTAAAGCTGGCAATCTTGCCTTGATGAGGGGTGTGACAACTGTTGTTGATTTTGGAAGATTGTTTCCTGGGGCATCAATAGAGCATTCTTGGGAGGATCTTTCAGGTTTCAATGGCAATAAGTTTGGAAACTGATGATGTCCTTTGGAACAGAAAATTTCCTATTTGTTTTACATACTAGACTTGATTTAAAAATGGGTGGATAGATTCAGTCTTATAGCTATCAAATGATGACAAGCTAACTGGATTTGAGTAAAGGATATTATTTAATTGAGAAATTTTAATGATTGAAACCCATAAATATGTTCTGGAAATTTAGGTAGTTCATCTGAGTGTCATGCTTAGCATGATGGAATGAATTGACATCCTGACATCAAAATGTCTGCACCTTGTGAAGTGTCAAATGGATCAATTTCCCATGAGGCCTTAACATGACAAAGCTTTTGAAGTTTGGATTATTTCTGTCTTTCTCACTTGTTTATATTTCTCATTTGCACAGATGTATATAATTGGGCTGACTTTATGGGGAAGTTAAGGATCAGGGTTTGCTTATTTTTTGCGATGGAGACATGGTCTCGCCTATTTGTATGAATTCTTGAAATTACCTCTGGAGTATTTTTTTTTTTTTTTTTTCTTCCCCATGTTTGTTTTCTACCAACAAGTTTCTTTGTTTGTTTCTTATATTTTGGCCCCTTTTGTTTTACTTAATACTATTGGTTTACAGTCTAGTTTTGTGTGTGATTTTTCTGTCACTTGTAAAGTCTTATTACCCACCCAGGATCTCATTACAAGAAAAGGTCGTGCTCTGAGTGATTGGATTTATTTAGGTGGTGTTAAGGCTTTTGTTGATGGATCATTGGGTTCCAATAGTGCACTCTTCTATGAGGTGAGGAAAAAGTATTTATGCCTCTATTGACATTTTTTATTCATTTGTGAAGTTGTGGGGTTGGAGAAGGTAATATAATGCCTTGACAGAGTGGTCTTCAATAATGAAAAAATGAATGGTTCTTGTGTTAAATGGAGACTGAACTTGATACGTATACTTTTTCTTTCTTGTTTTTTCTCCTCATCTATTAACTAACAAGTTTTTCATTTTTTTTTTAATAGCCTTATGTCGATGAGCCTCACAATTATGGCTTACAAGTCACAAATTCTGAGTCTCTTTTCAACATGACTCTGGTGTCGGATCAAGTTGGACTTCAGGTGTCTCCTTGTCTTATTATGAACCCCATGTACATAAATATATCTATACATTTCTGTTTGTATGTGCATTGATATGCAGAAGCCTATAATCATTATTATACTAGTATTTCAGGTTGCTATTCATGCCATAGGTGACAGAGCAAATGACATGGTCCTAGATATTTATGATTCAGTTGTTTCAAGAAATGGCGAAAAGGATAGAAGATTTAGGGTAAAGTTTGTTACTGAAATATGAACTTTCTTGTTCTCTTTTTGCGATATAAGATGACAGGAACTTCCTTTAATAACTAATACATTAATGGTTTCCGTGATGGATATTCAGATTGAGCATGCCCAGCATTTAGCACCTGGAACAGTTTCTCGATTTGGTCAGCTTGGGATTATTGCTTCAGTACAGGTCTTATATCTGAACTATTTTGCAGCTTTCAATTGTTAATATGTTTTTGTTATAGTGTTGTTTCCAAGTGCTGGTTTTGGGGGGCCTTTGAAGTGGCCAAGCTTTGTGACCTGTAGACAGCATGATACGCCTAAGCATTAACTGTCCCCTGATTCCCCTCTTGTGGCTATATGCAAATTCAGTTATAGAATTCACATAGGCTATATGCAAATTCAGTTATAGAATTCACATACCTAGGTAGTTATCCTGTACTTCCATAATCCTGTCTGCTGCTGGTAGCTTTTTCAGGTGGTTTTCATCTTCTGTATCTGGATAACACCATCTGAAGTAGATGACTTCTGTCCTGGCTCTGCCCCAACCCCTTTTCCTTTTGCTCATGCTTTCTCCAGTGAGTGTCATGCTACTTGATAACTGTCCCCTGATTCTTCTCGTGGCTATATGCAAATTCAGTAACAGAATTCATATACCTTGGTAGATGTCCTTTACTTCTGTAATCCTGTCTGCTGCTTGTAGCTTTTTCAAATGATTTTCACCTTCTGTATCTTGATAACACCATCTGAAGTAGATGAATTCTGTTCTGTCTCTGCCCCAACCCCTTTTCCTTTTGCTCATGCTTTCTCCAGTGAGTGTCATGCTATGTGATGTCCTGTTCACATGCCAATAATCAAACGTTGCCAATTGCTAACAGCCAGAGCACCTACTAGATGATGCTGATTCTGCAGCAAAAAAGCTCGGTGTGCGTAGGGCTCAAGAGGGATCCTACATGTTTCGATCACTTCTATCTAACAACGCTCAGTTGGCGTTAGGTTCTGACTGGCCAGTGAGTAGCTTAGTGCTGATGGTATCAGTTTTAATGATGCATTTACTTTTTAGACAAATATTTTTGGCAGATCACTTGTGATGCATGTGTCCTTTGAAAAATCTCAGATCATTAATGTTTTTTCAGGTTGAAAATATAAATCCTTTGGGAAGCATCAAGACGGCAATGAAAAGAATACCTCCTGGTTGGGAAAATGCTTGGATTCCATCTGAGTGCATTTCACTAACAGATGCAATAATTGCGTAAGCAGCAATGAGATATCCAATCCCTGAGTTGTTACTGACTGTTTGACATTCTATGCTTTTTTGACCTGTCTTAAATATCTTTGTTTATGTTATTCTTTAATTTGCCATATAATGTTCTCAACTAGGAGATGATCTAGGACAAAGTCATGCTCATTTGTCATGTAAGGCCTGCCTTTAGTGGGTATTGTTAGCAGATTGCCAATATTAATAGCTATTACGAAAGGTTACAAATCCTGAACTGCTTTATGAAAAGGTTCTCCCCATTATTTGGTATTTCCTTTGTCATAAAGAAAGCAGAAGTTGAAATAGGAAGACATGCAATATAATAAAATGAAGCCCTCCTAGTTTATTCGATTGATTATTATGTTCAGAGAGCTATCCATGTTGCACGTTTCAATCGTAAAGATCTTGTTGCCCAACTACAGAACTCAATATAGGGACAGAAAGGCGAGTTTAAGCTGAAAAAGACTTGTAAATTATGACTGATTGATTAGTCTAATTATGTCCCTGAGAAGCTTTGATCCCTTATCCTCTTAGCTTGTCCGTACTCTTTTATCTTGCATTTGTGGTTTCACCATAGAGATTCACACTGCACACTTCTCACTGGCAGGCACACAATTTCAGCTGCCCACGCGTGCTTTCTTGACAATAATCTGGGATCTTTGTCTAATGGGAAGCTGGCAGATTTTGTCATTCTGTCCACCAGTTCCTGGGATGAGTTTGAAAAAGAAGGATCTGCACATGTTGAGGCAACATATGTAGCTGGTAAACAGGCTTATCCCTGAAGCAGTTGCCATCGAACAAATGCTAAACATCAAATATGGAATATCTTTCAGCAGCATCTTACAATGGTGTAATAGTTGCTGCAGACTCAATTGCATTTTATGTTCATTAGAAAGGAATTTTGAGATTGTAAACTAGTCAAAATTTCTTAGATAGACGAGTAAGTACTTTAACCAGCCATTATGTTATTTATATTCTAATCTCCATATCTACTGTTTTGGTGTTGAGCTTTTGCAGGAATGGTAAATATGATGTTACAGCATCTCATGAATGGATGATTTTTTCGGTTGCGTGGTTACTATGTGCATGTCAAGATATTCGAAGATTAACATGATATAAACTAAAGCAGTAATGTCTCCCATGCCATGGATGTGTGTGGATGATAATTTAAGTTGCATGCGGTTTTTATCCTGATCTTCTTTTGCAATTGCAACTAATGGAGAAGCACAAACGCAGCGACAGAAACAGCGCTATCCTCAATGATGCAAAAATTCTAAGGTGCCATGGTTTGTGTCGCGGATGCATCTTGAATGTTCATTTTATCAGATCGACGTTGGACCCACCATGGTCAAAGGACGAGATGCATCCGCTGCAACGGATGCATAGTAGATGTTCTGGAATGATTGAATGCGTTCAGATGACGTATATGCATAGAAAGCGCAGTCGTCGATAGGTGTCAATTTGTGAAGATTTGGTTCTGTCTGCACAATAATTGATTTGGGTAACCTGTCGTGAATCGATAAAACTCTTCCGTCTCAAGATAAAAAAAAGTTAAGATATCTCAATTAATTCTCATTAAATAAAAAATATTTATAATCACTTTTTTTTATTAATTATTAAATCAAATAAAATATATTTATTATTTTATTAATATAATTAAGGATATAAATGAAAAAATATATAAATTGATAAAATATTTAATATATTTTTTAAAATAATATGAAAATTGAAAGATGACAAATTTTTTTGAGACAAGTAGTTTTCATTTTGCTCTTTCTGTCCTTCGATATGTCCATTTTTTTGGCATTTACCGGTATGGTAAACAAGAAGATATAAGAGCAACATGTGCAAGGGTATGGTGTTCGAAGCCGCTTCAATCCAAAAAGAAAAATAAGAGATATATTATTAACTCAATGTTCATTCATATTAAATACTCAAATATTTTCAGTTAAAAAAACTCAATTTTTCTTTTTATCTTATTTTTTTCTTATATTTTTTTTTAAAATAACAATATTAGTAAATAAAATTTTAAAACACTAAATTTTCAAAATAGTTTCAGCGAATAAATCTTATAATATGTTACTATTGTTGTACTATGATTAATTAACTTCAATTTTACGCTAATAAAAGTGCTTAATGTGAAAAAAAAAAAAAAAAAAAAGAGCTAAATGTGAATGAACAGCATAAACACAAAAAGGTTAAAAGATGTCACAATGCATCTTTAACATGTTCAAATGGAAAGGATGAGTTGTTAATCTAATTATGCATTGTGTATCCACGGTCTCCTTTTTTTGTAAACATCAGCAATGCTCAGTCAAAATCTTTTCTTCCTGGAAGAGGCCTCAGGCAAGGGACCCCCTTATCACCTTACTTGCTCCTTTTTATTACTAATACTTTTTCTTACTATTTGCAAAGAGAATTCACCAACTTAGGGATGCTTGAGGTTATATTAGGTAGAAAAGGTCTTGTGATTTCCCACTTGTTATTTGCAGGTGATACTATGCTATTTCTAGGGGGATAATATGTAAAAGATGACAAAAAAATTAAAATTAGCAAAAGATTATAATTATAAAAATAACTATAAAATTTGGTGATTAAAAAAATAATTAAAAAAAAGATGTGGTCAAATTAGTTTATCCGCTATTTAAATTAACGAACGTTGAAAGATAATGTCAGTGTTAATTTTCATCTAATCCATGACTTTAAGTGGCAGACCAAGTGTTGTTTCAATGTAATTGAAACAATCATATGTATATATTATATATATTATTTTATCTATATTATATAATATTATATTTTATATTAAATTGTTCTATTTTTTATTTTTTATAATATATATTATTATATTGTTTATATATATTAATAAAATAATATTGCATTATATTTTAATAATGCTTTTATGGAACTAAAAAAAATATGCAATGGGATATGAAAAAATATAAGTAATTGTGTATAAAACTAAATAAATAATATTTATACAATAATTATAAAGTAATTGAATATAATATATTAGGAGAAATATATAATATGTATTAATATATATAATTAATATAATAAAATTTTTATATATAAATATAAATAAATGATATATAACATAAAATATAATTATATATATATTATATATAATAAAATAAATAATAAATAATATAACACAAAATAAATATAATATATTAATATATTTATAAATTAATAAATATAGTATAATATGTATAAATATGCAATATATAAATAAAATAATATTAAACTCACGTATACAAAATAACATACAAAATTTATTTGCAGCATACAAACTTAATATATATAAATAGTAAAATATCTCGTGTAATTTGCTAAGGAGCTAAAAAAATAAAAGTCCAAAAAATAATTAGAAAAAAGGTTAACTATAAAAATAATTAAAGATTAAGGGTGATCAAAATGGTTAGCATGTTGAAATCTCTAGTGTAACAGAGATTCTAGTATGAATCTCTACATAGTAGAGGAATTTTTGCAGCAGTAAAGAATTGCAATTTCATGAATCTCTATTGTTGTAGAGATTTTCGTGAATATCTACATAACAAAAAAATTTCTGCAACAATAGAGATTTGCAATTTTGTGAATCTCTGCTTATCATAGATTTCAACGAATTTTTTAAGATTATCTTTTATTGAATTTATCCATGATTGAAAATTATTTGTTTCCATATCTGTAGTTGTATTATAATTCAGGCCCATAAGAAATAAAATTAGAAGAGTTGCTATTTGAATAAATAAATGTATTTTTATATGAAATAATTTTAATGAATAATATAGAAAAATATTTTATATGTGAGATATACAGTTTTTAAAATTAATTCAATAAAAATTCTTTTAGTTTTTGAAACTTTTTGCAATAACATAAAATTAATTATAATTTCATACAAATTTGAGAGTTAGATAAATTCATGAATTAATAATTTGATTTTATTTTGATAAATTTTTAAATATATTTAATTAACAAGTATATTAATACTCATTTCTCTTTCTCAACTTAAAATTTATTTAAATGTGATGAAAACTCATGGAGGAGGTTTTTGGCTGTGTGTACCATGGGGTAAGAATTTTTTTTATTTGAGTAAAGAAATTTGAAATTTTGTGATTTATTTGAAATTGAATTTTTTGTGATTTCCTTAAGTGTGATTTGTTTGAAATTGAAAATGTGCAAAATATGAGAGGGCATTGTGACTTTTTTAAGTGGGTGGATCCTAGATTTGTACTACAGACAACCCAAACTATAACAAATCTACTGAAAAAGATTGAAAGACTGGAGAATGAAAAAAAAAAATTGGAGTTAATGCAAAAGAGGATTGAAGAGAATAAGAAAGAGGTTGTTGTGAACGAATGGACTTGGGTGTTGTTGTTTTTGCTCATTTTGCGGGTAGCTTTTGGAAGCAAGAAAGTGATAAATATGTTGTGATTTGTAATTTAGAAATTGGTATTCTAGGGTTGAAGGAGTTTGTAAGTTGTAATGCAATTGATAAATTGGAAAATTTATAGTTATATTTTATATGTATGAACTGAAAAACCAATATTTATATTATTATTGTTTGTTTTCCTATATACTTGTTATCAAACTCTCTAAATGGGCACATTCAAATTAGTAATGCTTGAATTAATAGAAGATTCACAACTTTTGACATATGATCAAAATAAGATATCAACAACAAATGTGTAAATAACACATTCAACAAAGGAAGACATTATATATTAACAAAATAAGGTTTTGTACATAAAATTAAGGCCTAAGTAAGTTTTATACTTTTAGGCCACAAAATTAGAGCTTAAAAAAAAAACAATTGGTTCAAACAATGCCAATCAATAAGTGATATCCATTATCCAAAAAAACAATAAATGACATTATCCCTAAATGTCATTATCTCAAAAAAAACAAATAAAACAACAATAATTAATAGCATCAATTCTAGCATCATTCCCTATATCTACTTGGGACATTTCTAACCCTACTAATCGTACTGTTGGTAGTCCCAGTTGGTTTGGAAGAACTTTTTTGCCTCTTGGTAGGGACAATTGATGTTGTAGAGCTTGGTTTTTTGCTTGGCTTGGTTACTTGGCTTGTTTGGGTAGGAACCATAGTGGTGACACTGCTACCTTAGCTTGGTTAGTAGAATGATACTCCTCCAAGCCCCATGGACTGACTACTTCCTTGCATCAATGACAAAGACATGTTATTTAAATATTAATAGATAACAACGCAAAAATGGAGTAACACTTACATCCATCATCCACCTAATAGTGGTTAGTGGTCCAAAAGGTGTTGGTTCTCTTTAACTTATGTCACCCTCAGTATTTCTTTTTCTTTTACCCTAAAGAAGTTTTACAGATATGAGCATTACCAACAAAACAAAAGAAAAATACATAGAGATCACATACATACAACATTACCTTGCTTTGTGAACCTTGACAATTCCTGGCATTATGGCCCACTTGCTTACATTTGGAGCAGCTAATTTGAATCAAACTTGTCCTTCTAAGCTTGCCCTTTGCAGTTATTACCCTCTCCAACTCTTATGGTTCTTTTCTTTTTGCCATATGTTTTCTTCCTTTCTTAACTTTTACTAGAGTTGGTGGGTTGAAATGGATATGCTTTTCTGGCCTTGGCCACAATTCATATCCATTGATAGGGTTGATGACATAGTTATAAACCTTCATATATGTTGACATATGATAGCAGTGTGCAACATAAACCATAGGATTTTCATTGTTGCCAATAATGCAAGCAATGACATGGCTACAGGGAATACTTATCAAGTCTCATCTACAAGCACAACTTTTATTTTCCAAATCACATTTCTTATAACACAGGCACCTACACCTAAATAAGTCATTCTTAGAGAAAAAGACTTGAAATATGTGCCTAATGTCATGTTCCTTATAGGCTTTAATAAATTCTTCCTTATTTTTAAATAACATCCCCACTTTAAAAGTGGGGTCATCCATGTCCTTTTCACTATTAACTTCTAGAAACCTAACCGTCATCCCCTCCTCTTCACCTAACTCTTCTCCGCTATAAAGTTCATATGATGGTAAGTAATCCTCATCACTCTTATCATCCTTAGCATCAACCTACATACCCTCAAACCTCAAAGTGTCTTCGAATCCACCAGCAGTGACCTTTTCTTTATTACCTTTAGGTCTTCCCTTTGTTTTCTTTTTTGGAACTTCATTACTGACATTCACTAAATCATCATCTTCATTAAGAATTTCATAGTCAAGATCTATAAAGTCATCATTAACTACATCTCTATCACTTGCTGCTCCACCTCCCTTAGCTCCATCCCTATTATGTTCATCCTCATCAACCTCACCCTCACCTCCTTCTCCATCATCCACCTTACCCTTATCCCCATACACATCCACATCCTCATTAATCTCATCATCCCCTGCATCATCTGTAAACTCATCATCAATAACATCAACACTGGACACACCAATATTGGTAGTTTGAGGGATATCCAAACTAGGCACATGAGGGACATCAACACTAAAGACATTATAGGATTTTAACATTAGGCAGTTGAAGGATATTTTTAGGTTTAACTACATCTAACCTCCTCCTCACTATGCTAGTCAAAGCTTGACCAACTATATTACTTTGTGCCTCATCTTCTATCTCTTCAATCCCTAAGTTGTGTTTCTTTTTAGTCATTGGAGATATAACATCAATGAGATCCTCATGACTAAGATGCTTAACATAAAAATCAATTTCCCAGCATCAACCCCCACATAAACACATTTCATACACATCATTGTCATTAGCAAGTAATTTAAGCCCAAACTTGTAATTTGTATTAGGCAATCTCCAAAATATCGAATATTTCTTTCTAAGTTAATATAGGTTGTGAACATTGAATCTAATACCTCCATAAACATACAATCACTATCACATTAAAAGAAATGTTGTTGCCCATCAATGTAAGGCCACTCCCCCATAATCCCATCATAATGAACGCAAAGTGTAAAAAAGTCATCCTCATCATCTATAATAATCATTCCAAGAGAACATACATTGTTGTTATGACATGCCAATTAAGTCAAACTAAATATAACCCATCCCCTACCGCCACGCTCCCTTCATTTTATATCTAAGTCAAACAAATAACATCCCTCATTTCATATTTCCAATACATATATAGACAAATTAGGTTGCTTTAGCTCACACAAAACACATGCATGGCTGCAGACAAATAAAGAACAAATCCATTTCAACAGAAACCATTTTCAAAAGAAAATTTGCATATAATAAAAAAAAAAAATTAACCCTCTCAAGTGCATTTGTCCTTTTCAATTTGTCATTGTCTTGGATAACTTAAAAATAAAAAATTGTAGTTTAAGTTTACGTGGTTTTGCTAATTCCATGCTCAAAAAGTGGTTCATAACTTCAAATTTTATTTTGCTTTTCAAGCCCCACTTTATCTTTTCACTGTCACGGGGTCCAATGTCATTTTCAATACCTAATGTCACTTCAAAGATGGAGCGATGGGTCTACTATGGGATTAAGATGTTAGAGAAGGTTTTAGTGAAGATCGAGGGTGGAGAAGTGAAAATCGAGGATGGAAAAGGGAAAGAAGAAGTAGTAGGTGCATTGGTTCAATTGCGGAGAGACAAGGAAAAGAAAGAAAAGTCAATTTTTTAAGGTCACATGTCTATTCTTTTAATTAAAAAATTAACATTAATTGTCATATCAAATTTCAGGAGACTTTTACTTTACAATTTTTTATTTAGAGATAATTAAGTATGTGAAGCTAAATTTAAGTGACATTTATTGAAATTTACCCACTGTAGACTGGAATCGAAGTGTGCCTCTTGTACGTCCAAAGTCAGTTGGCAACTAATCGGGAAATCTAAAACAATGACATCACGAATAACCTAATCAAACTTAACTACCGTAAATATAATTCGTGAAGTCTTCATCTTTGTCTTCTTATCATTTGGTTTTCTCTAGAAGTGGTTGCATGACCAATAATGCTGATTTACAATCTGTATAAAGTCGCGGTCAAGTCTTTTGCCCCGGTGGTGGTAGACGCCTTATGTGAGGGAATCCGATTCCAGTCCCTCCTTTCTGTAATCTGGTGAATCAAGCAAGTTGATGAGTGTTAATGAGGGAGCACCTGTGTCATTGAATGGTGCTCTTTCTTTTCTCCGCTAATCATCAAAATTGTTAATATATTATGTTGATTTTATAATAAGGAACGTAAACCAAATTAAAATATTATGATTTAATATATTATGTTGATTTTATAATAAGGAACGAAACCAAATTAAAATATTATGATTTAATATATTATGTTGATTCTATAATAAGGAACGTAAACCAAATTAAAATATTATGATTTGACTATGTTTGTAGCTATTTTATATTAAAAACAATTTAATATTCTGATTGTAATTGTAATAAAATAGTGTAAAAGTTAAATTCAAATCCAAATCCAAATATGACCAACTAAATGTTAATCATCAGTCAAATAAATAATTGTCTTAACTATAAAAATAAACTCTCAAAAACTACAAAAATATTAAAAATGCTGTTGCTAAAAATACTCATATAGTTGAATATATCTTCCATGTAACTTGATTTTTGATATAAGAATATCAAGTAACCAAAAAAGTCCATTTCTCCACGATGATTACTTCATCACCACTATAATAAGAAAATAAAAAATCGTATTACTATGATGAATTAGAGAGTCTAAATTAATCCAATAAGTACTGATGTTTATATATATATATATATAAGCAGCCCTTTTATTTCATTGGTCAATAATCACAATTAAATTAAATTTCATTATTTTGAATAAATATCTCATCACGGATAAAAAAGAAAAAACAAAATCCTTAATAGAATAGAAAAAGAATCAAAAAAATTCTTAATAAAATAATAGTATCTGGAAATTTTATGTGAAATTTAAGGACATACAAACTTGAAAAATAATAGTATAAGTAAATAAACAAATCTTAAATAAAGAAATAAAAAATTTATAATTTATAATATTTCTAAAAAATTTCTTTTTATGTTTATAAATGTAGAACTATCCAATTCCAAAATAATAAATTTAAAACATAATGTTTCTTATAAATTTATAAATAAAAAAAATACACAATAAGAAGTTATATATGACAAAATAAGATAATAATTTTTCCTATATTTACACTAATAATATATAAAAAGTGAGACTAAAAATGAGAGAATTTTAAACTTATTTATTAAATAAATAATTATATCACGTGCATAGCATATGTTACTCAAATTAATGCCTGGTGTTTATATATATATATATATATAGATCTAGTTTAACCATACAAACCAAATCAAACAATAAAAAACAATTTAGTTTGAACAAATAGTGCACAATTCTAATTTCATTAAGAAAAAAAAATGAAAAACACTTGTGAATAATTATCCGCTTGGAGACCAAATGACAAGTTAAAATTCTCTCTCTCTAAAATTACAAAGGTAAGTGATTAAATACGAACCTTAACACTATGTCTGGCAAGGTCGTGGAGAAGGGAGAAAAAAGGTATTTTAAAAGGAAGGAAAGGAAGGCAAAGAGAGGGAAAGAGAAATTTTTTATCAACTTGTATTCGATTCAAAATAAATAGTCATTAAAAAGAATTGAAGAGAAATGTATTAATTTTATTTAGATAAGTAGAAAGAAAAGAGAATAATAGATATGAAAAGATAAAAAAGATCAAATTGATAAATAACAAAATTTATGTTTCAAGGATAAAAAAATAATACATAATTTTTTATTGTGAGTTGAAATTTTTTACAATTCAAATTGGGCATAACCAATTTTACTTTCTTTAATGAGAATAAAGGGGAATCATTCCATTTCTATTCTCCTCCTTTTCTAAAAAATTTAAATAGCCAAATATAATTGTAGATTGTTCCTCTTCTATTCCTTTCCTTCTTATTGAATTATCCTTTATCCATACATAATATAAAACTTCTAGAGGAGCTACACTATCATGGAGAAGCAACTGAAGTACACCAAATTATAATTATGAATCTACGATACTTCCTCCGGAATAAAAGAATTCCAATATTAGTATTACAGCTCCAAATACCGAACTTGTTTCAACATTGAAAAGACTTATTTTTTCATGAAAGAGTGTGTTCAACTCATCAACTAATGAATACAACAATTAGCCCCCAAAAAGGTTAGGCTTTTTTTGTGGAAATGATGGGAAAGAAAGGAAGAGAGTCTCTCTCGTTTGCGAAAGAAAAGAAATAAGGTTAGAACAAAATTGAGTGTAAAAAATAGTACATATGGTCCATATGCCATCTTCTTTCCAAAATTGAAATGAAAATAGGTAGAAAACGCCCTTAAGATCACTTAAAAAATTTTAGTTTAATAAAAGTTTGAAGTGACGTAAAAATAATGTTATTATCGTAAATATATTAAAAAATAAAATAATAATCTTGAACTATTTTATGAAATATTAATACAAAGTTTAAGTTTAACCTAATTTTCATTTAATCCAACTTATAACTAACTCCACCCAATGGTAATTTTTTATTGTCATTGCAAAAGAATAATAAAAACTAACATACTGTCCATAATGCTTATAAATAAATAATGATTAATGATGAATTACTCCATATCTTTTTTTTTTTTAAAAAAAAAAAAAAAGAAAAGGACTTATGATGATTGATAATAACATGCCTTTAATCAATAGGAAGGCATTAGATTTCTTAGTGTTTGACATAATTGTAAATGCCTTTATTATTTCTATCATTATTCCCATGTTCGTTCCTTATTTGTTTATACACAATCTATGGTGTAAATTAAAATAGTGGAAAAGGGGGTGTGAACAAAGATCAATTTCAATTGCATATGTGTTGATGATGTGATGCTTGAGAATTTTTCAACATTGATATGTGCAACCATTGGCGTTAACCTTTTTTCACATTTATCAAATAAGATATATTGAGGGCTGGAATGTTTGGGGTCTAGAGCTAATCAAATTCAATCTCAAATTGGCCACTCAAGGCATTGTGGTTCACTGGTTGGACCATCTCATACCTCATACCTTATACCTTAGACGGCTAAGCTAGGCTAGGCCAACCTTCCCATCTAGATCATAAAATCTGACCAACAACGACCAAAGAATTGGAAACTTAGGCCCAATGTTGGCCCATTCCAAGAGCAGAAAATTTCCTGCTTCCAAAAACTTAACTAAGAAAAAATTAATCAACATTTGAACAAGAAGAGGGAAATTTACTACTTTGGTTCAATTTAATTTCTGAATCTTGAAAACCTTAATGAACTTATGATACATAATTCAATTAATGAGCTGAATAGTTAGTAGTTGCTTCAGTTTAACGTGTTCATTATTAAAAAATAAAGCAAAGGAATGATGTGATAAAAGCAGCTGAAAATAATTTCATGGTTTTATAAGATTTTCAAAATATAGCCCTAAACTAATTCGTGCCAAAGGAAAAAAAAAAAAGAGTTCATTGAATTAATTTAAAAATAAATGAAAACAGAATTAATTTAAAAAATAAATAAAAACATAATTAATTTAAAAAATAAATAAAAACATTCACCCATTAATATAGATTTTGAGAATTACAAGTGTATTAAACCTAATCAAGAACAAAATAAAATTCTGAATATACAAATTCAGAAATCATATCATTAAATTAAGTTTTACTATTTTGCTAATTATATTTACAATTAACAAATATCAACAATAATCACTTAATATGTAATTAAACTTAGAGATCCCTTAATCTTTAAAGTTGTAATTCTAGATTTCTTATTAGCGAATTAAATTTTCAGTAGAGAAAAGAAAACTATATTATCACAACTCGTCCAAAAGAAACAAAAGAGGTATTGTGTTTTAGCAATTAAACAGAAGTTAAATAGGAAAACATTTAGAAACAGAAAAAAGATGGGCATTGGGCATCAACATCACTGTGAGCAAGCAGAACCATGGTTTTCAGAACCGACCGGCAAAACTAAAAATAGGACAATAATTCAGTTCAGTTCAATATTAAAAACTAATCAGTCAAAAATTAAAAAATCGGTTAAAACAGAAATCAAATCAAATTGATTTAATTTAAAATTATATTATTTTATGAAAATTTTTAAATTTTTTAAAAATAGCACTATTTTACACAAAATTTAAATTTAAAAAAAAATTCATTATTTTATCATATTATATATTTTTTAATTTTTTAGATATTTTAAAATAGTATTCAAATATATTTTAAAAAAAATAAAAAAAATCATATTGAACTAGATCAATTGAATAAAAAATCAGTCTAACTTATCGGTTCAGTTTCCCATTCGAATCTAAAAACATTGAGCAGAACAAAAGGAAAATGCAAAAGCTATCCACAGAGATGCTTAGGCTGAGGCCTATATAGAAACATAGACTAGGCTTTAGACGGTGTGCTTGACTTATAGAGTTGGATGGTCCACAGCTACTGTCTATAATTGCTAGATATTCTTTCTCTTTTCTTTTTTTTTTTTTTTTTTTTTTTTTTGGGTCGAAAGCTAAATCTTCTTTCTGCCCATAAAGAAACTTGTAGTGCTGCATACCTAACATTTGTTCTATTCGTTCCAATTTTTGCGAGTGAAAGTGAAGTGAGAGCATTTTCATGCAAGCTTGCTGTATTCCATCAATGTTAAAAAGGTACAAATTATTAAGTAACAAAGTAAGTAAAATAATAATAATATTTTACATCACTAACCTTTCAATAAAATTATATTTACAGTGTTATTTTATTATTATTAGTAATCATAATTCTATCTATAAATTTAAATGTTCTTATATCTGCTAATTTATTACATTTAATAGATTCATCAATCATACATTACTATTATATAATTTATTTTAGGGGTGAACACAGATTCTAATTATACTGAATCAGATTGAAAAATGACCAAAATTAAAAAGAATTGAAAATAATCAAAAAACAATAGAATTATAATAATAATTCGGGATAATACCGGTTATTAATTTTTTATCTACTCCATAATCGAATCAAACTTAATCAAATAGGACCGATCCAAAATGTTATATGGAACCGGTATATACTTATGTATATATGCATATATATGCAGAAATTCTATTTTTTTACAAATATATATATAAACTATTTTTTTATAACTTTAATTTTTAAAATACATATGCATCTATGTATTTATTTTTAATTACATATGTATTTAATTTTTAAATATTTTATGTATATATTCATATATGTGTAGAAATTATATTTTTTTATCAATTTAATATATATATATATATATACACACTCTATTTTTTATAAATTTAATTTTTTAAAAAAAGATCCAAAATATCATAATAATCAAACTGAACCGAACCAAAAATAGGTTCAATTCGGGACAGATAGTTTTTTTATTTCGGTTATGATTCCGATTTCGTCATTTTTAAAATAACCGATTTTCAATCTGGTTTCAGATAATTTCAAATAACCAATCTAGAACCGGGACTAATCACTCCCTAATTTATTCTACTTATAATCAATAAAATATTTTGTTCTTTTTATTTTCTTTTAAATATAATTAAATTATTGACTATTTTAATTATCATAGATCAATTTTCACTAAATCATAATAGGTAAAAATATCTATAATAATAAATAACAGTTTATTTTTTTAATTCAAATTTCTAACATCAATGAATAAAACTCTTATTATCTTTGACAAAAGTTTTAAAAAAAAAATCTAGAGTTAGTTCCCTTCAATTTTACTTCAATCGAAATTCAAATTCAATTTGGGAATGATTCTAAAATATAAGTCTTACATTGTATAATAAATAATTTTTCAATCCAATTGAGAAATATTTATCTTAAACAAAATTTTAAAAAATAAACTTTTTTTAAAGTCTTATTAAGAATTTGAGTCATATCATAACTAATTTATACTTTAAACTAGTAGGTGTCTTTAATCATTAATCTTTTTATGATTTAGCTTAAAATCTTTTAAATTTTTAAGCTTTAAGTTATTTTGGTATAATTTATTTTTTAAAATAAATCTCCACATTATATTGCATCGAAAGCACTACTTTGAGTATCATTCTCCATAAAAATTTTAGTCTTCATGATAAAATATTATATATTCATATGGTAGAAACTTCATCTTTAACCAAACTCTTCAAAAATTTGATAGTATTTGTAATGCATCTAATATCACATTCATCATGATTGTGAAAGCGTGCAAACCATTAAACAATAAAGTAAATTAAATAATAATAACATTTTGTATGGTTCATTTTCTCAATAAAACTACATCTATCAACACTATTTTTCAATTATAAATAATATTAGATTTTTCAATCACATATCACATATTACTATATGTAATTTATACTACTCATAATAAATAAAATAAAATATCTCTTTTATTTTTTTCTAAATAAAACTAAACTACTTATTATTTTAACATATTATTAATATTTAATTACAATAAACAAAAACTCTCCATAGTAATAGGTAAGAGTCTTTTTTTTTTCTTTTTTCTTTTTTTTATTTCACGATAAAGCTTCACTAGCTTAGGTGAAATTTAAAAAATTATTTCTCCAGTGTTCTCACTAATAGAGTTCACCCTTTAGTTCTACTCCAATAAAAATCTAAACTCTATTAAATAATTATAAAATAAGAATTTTATATTGTAAAAAAATCTTTCAATCTAATTAAAAATATTTTTTATAAATAAAATTAAAAATTAAAAACTTAAACCACATCATAACATTACCCACAAAAATTTCTTAAAAAATCTAGTGAGTATGGATAAAATAACAAAATTTTTTTATTACATGCGTCGTTTTTTAATATATTTCTATTTCATGAGGATATTCAATCCTAATCTAAAAGCCTTTTAGCTTCACACAATATCCACCTATTATTAATTTTATTTTTAAAAATATGATAAATTTTAAAATTAAGAGTTTTTTCTTAAAATATATAACCATAAAAGTCATGAATCAAAGCAAACAATGCAACATAGATTGTGATTCAATCTATACGGAATTCCCTATCACCAATTTAATTTCTTAAAAACATGACAAGATTCAATCGATACGGTATTGACAAGTTTAAGATATTGTTACCGATGGATTGATTATTTATTTCTAAACCGATACGATACTGCCTGCATTAAAATGAGTTAGGTTTAGAAGTGTCAAAACAAGTTGACGGATCATATTCGTGTTGTGTTGATCCACTCAGGTGATATGATTAGAGTTAATACGAATACGACTCGTTTATTAATCGTGTCTCTACCTTAATCTAACACGAAATTTATACAAGTTACACGAATGGGACACGTGTAATCCGCTTACTTGATCGAGTCGTATATCGGTCATAGAACTCGACATGACATATTTAATACATAAATTTATCACTTAAATAATATTATATTTTTAATAAAATCAATTGAAATATTATCTATAATTATAAATTTTTCAAAGATCAAAATAAATATTAATAAAAATTTTAAATAACAATTAATATAACACCACAGTTTAAATAATTTCATATAAATAAATATAAACACATAAAAATTTCAAACAGTTAAATTATTCTAAAAATATAAATACATAAAAGATATCTATATATTTTATATAAATGATAATTTTAACCTTAATATTACACATAAATTATGTAGATTATAAATAATATATATCAGATTGATATGATACATAAAATTAAATGAATTATATTACATAACATGTTTAATACCATGTCGTAAATGAGTCAACTTGTTTATGACACAAACTCATTTAAACTCAACCCTAATCCGTTAATTTTACGTGTTTGACAATTCGTGTTAAAGTGTCATGATCTATTTAACGCCATTAGTTAGGCCTGCTCTTAATAAAGGCTCGATTTGACATTACAGGCCTAAACTATTTGGTCTAAGATCAAGCTCTCAGCTAAAAGGCCGGCATTGGATCAACATATATGTATGACTTTTCAACACATCCCTTATCTTCGTTAAGAAAAGATAATCCTCATCAAGAAAGAAATAGAGTTATCATACGATATGAACATAGTCCACCTAAATTGTTATATGAAAGGCCTTAACAAAATATTTCATTCATTTTGCATACTCATACTTTTACTTTGTCTCTTACTTATTTAAGCATTGAAGTAGACATCTGGCACAAAGTCGAATTCTTCTCTCATCTCTGTTTTTCTTGTATTGTCTTGTAGTGATTGAACTAAAAAGACCCAAGCCACTTGACCTTGACCCAAGAGACTTGTTCGAACAATCCAACTTGATAGCTCAACATCATTGGTGCAGTGAGCGTAGATCGAACATGTGACCTTCAGATTTGGATTTTTCATATCATTATCTACCTTCAAATGTATGGATTTCTCCTATTATTATCAAATTTTAAAAGTGTTAGTTTCTTTATATTATTATTAATTTTGAAAAGGCATGAATTTCTCTATATTATTATCAATTTTGGAAAGGCATAGATTTCTCTTAGAGTTTCTCTATTTCATTGTTATCTTTAAAAAGGCGTGATTCTCTTCACATTTATATTTGCCTCAAATAAGCTTAAATTTTGACTGGATTAATTTGTAAAAATATGTACTGAGCTAATTAGCCTTGTACATAGTGAAAGTATCTTCACCCTCCTCTTTATGAGCATGGACTAAGATGATTAGCCTCATACATTACGAAAGGGTCTTTATCCTCTTCTCTATAAGTTATTGAAAAGCATATACCAAGTTCATTAGCCTTATACATCACAAAAGGCTATTAAGTCTATGGCTAGAGAAAGCCTTAAAATAAACTGATCAAATTCATTCATGCTTAACATTTTTTAAGTATAGTCAACTCGAAACTGCTAGTTCAATACCTTATTCAAATTCAATAGTTCAACAGATGAATGCAAGTTTGGTTATTTAATTAGCTCAGTCACTTTTCTTTTTACCACTCAGTTTGGCCAATTTAAGATATATTTTATGGCAACACAATTACTTTTCTTTCAAAAGCTTTCCAAGACTTGAACATACTCAGATTGGGAGACATATGATACTATCCTCACTAAAATGGCCTAGACCCATTCTTAAGGAAGGATCAATTTGGCATCATCGATCTAAACCATTCAACTTATCATAAGTTATACTCAATCTAAGATTAGTCTCTCAACTAAAAGGTTGACATTGATTTAACCCATATGAATGATTTTTCAGTCCATTTCTTATCTCATTAAGAAAGAATAATTTTCATTAAGAGAGAATAATTCTCATTAAAAAGGAAATATAGTTCTTATCCAATCCGAATATAGTTCACATGAATCTTCATACAAAAAGTACAACAAGATATTTCATTCATTTTACGTACTCATACTATTACATTATCTTTGAAGTAATGTTTAATTATTTAAGAAAACCAAGCCACTTAACCTTGATTCAAGGAATCCTATTTGCTAGTTTAGCAACATCACGATGGTTCCATCTATTATTACCTTTTTTTAGAATATTACCCAATCATTTTTTGAGGTAATAGAACTTAAATAATTTATAGTATATTTACACAGACTACAATACCATGGTGATCAATGATACTTCTGGAACATATATGGAAGCCACTGAGAGCTATAGTATGGGAGTACATCTATAGTATTATTGAAACTTAAAAGTGTATATGGTTTTTTTTAAAAAAATTTAATATATAATTTTCACTTTATATATATATATATATACACGTATAATGATCATCAAGTAATAAGGGTCCAAGTAAAAGAACCTTTTGCATCGCATAGCTAGAAAATAATAAATCCACAAAAAAATGTCCTTCTAAGTCTATAGTCCTTGAGAAATATTAGTTTAGTTCAGAAGACGAGCAGGGTACTCTTCCTATACCACTAAAAGCAACTTCTGCAACAAATCTATCCTTCGTATCCTCCCTGTCATGTTGGTAGCTCATATATCCTTGTCACTCGACTCTTGACTGACATTTCTATATTTATTTTATAGTTAATACAAAATTCATGCACAACCTTTCTCAATCCTATCCACCACTGTGGCCATCCCAACTCCGACTACTCCCCCTCCTATTACCACCACCAAAACATGGCCACCCATCATCACCACCACCTTCCCACCTGACCACACAAACATGTTAGGCCTCCACAACATCCTCCTTATAGCTCCACCACCTTCTTCTTCTTCATTTCACCACTCCCACCAACAAACCAACATTTCCTCTTCTTACCAAATAACCAATAACATCAACGACCAATTCAATATTTCAAACAATCCAGATTCTTGGGCCACACTGAAGAGATATCAACAAGAATCAAGCCTTGCTACAAAAGATGCATTAAGTCATTGTGAGGTTAATGAAAATAGTAACAATACCTCTACTAAAGTTTGTAAAGATTGTGGAAATAGAGCCAAAAAAGAGTGCGAGTTTCGAAGGTGCAGGACTTGTTGCAAGAGTAGAGGGTATGATTGTGCAACTCACCTCAAGAGCACGTGGGTTCCTGCAGCGAGGCGGCGAGACAGACACGGTGGTGACGCTGCTGGTGGTGGCGGTGGTGGTGGCTCTACTGGGTCATCATCAGGCGGTGGTAAAAGGCCAAGAGAGGATTTGGCCAATACATCAAAAAGTTTTAGCACTTCGAATAACAATGCTGCTGCTTTCAATTTTGACAATGCCTCTAATTACCAAGGTAATCCTTTCTCTTTCAGTCTCTCTTTTCTTGATTATTATTGGAATCTTAAATGCAAGATTGAGTCTTTCTTGATTCTTGCTGCCTCTTCTTTAAAGTATGAATCTTTAGTTGGAATGAGTTCCATTCTTTTCATCATTTCTTGTATATTCGATTATAAATAAAAAGATTACTATGTTGCAACTCGAAATGTGTTGGATTTGATTACTATTAGTATCAAATGTAAAATTGTTGAAGTTAAGTGATCAAAATAGGATGGGTTTGCTGAGCACTAATGCTAGGTTGGTTCTGTTTTTCCTTTGTTTCAAAAGGAATTTGTTGATTAAAATGTAATTTTGGACATTAAAGTTGAGCTCATCTTTGTTGAGTTACAGATGCAAGCTTCAAGCGGTCCTTACCAAGCCAAATTCGCCTACCGGCAGCTTTCAGGTGCGTTAGGGTAACTGCAATTAATGGTGGCCAAGCTGAGGTTGCATATAAGGCTACGGTGAACATAAGTGGTCATGTTTTTAAGGGCTTTCTATATGATCATGGGATTGATGAGAAAAATTTATTTCCTTGTATTTCAAAGATGCCATCTAGTGGAAGAAATAGAGACTCCACTTCGCCAATTGTTGATCCACCAGACGCTTATCCAGCCTCTGGCAGCCAAAGATTGCTTGAAGGTGGAGCTAATAATTTTCAATTTTCTTATGGCTTAATGCTTTATTAAAGTGATAAATGCAATCAGAACTTTTCCTTAAGTAATATAACTTCATTAAGGTCTATGAATTCTGAACTTGATGCCGTGAAAATCCATATTAATGTATTAGTTCCTTGCTAATTATCGCAAATGAAAAATTGATTTTCTTCTTAATATGGCACTTATATGACCCATCATGTACCTTAAGTCTTCAAAAACCCACTTATTTGGTACAATTTATTGTCAGCAAGATGTGATGGGAAGAAAGAAAGAAAGAATCTTGATAATGGAATACCTACTATATATAGTCAACTAAGTAGAAGATTTCAAGTTCTTGGTTGCTTTCATATGAGTTCTTCCACTGAGCTTCTTAGGCAAGCAACGATCATTAATGCATTGTCATGATCATTCCTTGGTAAAATAAGGAAAGCATTGATAGTGCATCCCTTCCCTTCCGTACTTTAATGCTTCATCATTCCCTTTTAGGTGAATTCAGAAGCATGTCATTTCTTTTGCTTTTAACCCAATTCAGAAAGTTCTAAGCTTGCAATAAAAAGCAAATAATCCACTTGCATTCTTGCCATTTGCACCCATTTCAACATATATATTTGCAGGACGAAATTGAAAGGAGACATGCTATTGCTTATGAATGCTTCAGTAAAGTGATAAATGCATGTGAAAAGGAAAAACTAATCTAAATTGCGTTGGGAATGCTTCTCAGTCCCAATTCCAGGTGAAGCAGAAGTGTGCTTCAATCCAAGCATATGGAAATGTTTACGAGTTCTTTCCAAATGATGCCATATGTGATTTTTTTTTTTTTTTTTTAATGTTTGTTTGCTGCAGGTAATGAATGAAATTCATCACTTTAGGCTTTGGTGTACTGCCAGTTTTGCTCCTGATATTCAGCTGCCAAAAATCAGCATGCCATTCCCCTGCTGTCTGGTTGGTCTGAGAGAGTGTTGGCTGTTGTTAGTCCACTGTTCTGCTTCAAATGTCACTTCCTTTATTAGCAGCCAAAGTAACTATCATAGTTTTGGAAGTTCATTTCATTGAAACACAAAAGAATAAGAAGAATATATATATATATATATATTCTTAGATATCTTTCTTGGAGTATGCCAAATTCTATGGTGAGGGTACTTTATTATATTACAACGATATTATGTAAAATTTTAAATTATATATACAAGTTGTAGTGTGTCACTGTACAAGTAGAAAGTTGGTTTATTTTGATGATAGGGCAGCCAGTTTCATTCTTGCCTTCTCTTATATAGAAACTTTGTCAATAATATTGAATTAGATTGATAATTATAACTAAATTACTTTCATAAATAAGAAAAAATATATTCAAATAAAAAACATTGTAATTTAATTAAACAAAATTAGATTTTGGCAATAATATGCAAAACATGCTCTCAAACTGCACCGCATTGTTTTTCATCATGTATCGATGAAATGAATTCCTATAGATCATTTTATGAGGTAATAATGAAACATGAACAGTCCAGCCCATTCACAAACAGGTCAATTTTATCCCATTTGATGTGTCTGCTGGTGGCACACTCAGAGGTGGACATCACCATCGGTGGTGCATATCCCTCATCGCACGTGGTTTCTTAACAGTAACCACTTTCTCACTTTAGTCAACGACAAAAAATCAAGACCGTGATCTGCGTCCATAGGTGCTTGCTAGGATTGATATCAAATCATTTTAATTTAAAATAATTTGAGTTTTAAAATAGAAACACAATTTGATACTGATTAAATAAATAAAAAAATATAATTATTATCAAAAGTAAAAAATTTAGCAGGTATTTTTATTTATCCTTAGATCCATAGCTCTTTATTTTTAGTCTCTCCTTTTTTACAAATTATTTTATTTTATTTTCTAATATTTTTTATTTTAATTTCATATATAATATAATATCATTCTTATTATATATCATATTACTATATTATTATATAATACATTATATATTATTATAGTAATAATAATATTATATATGTTATTATACTAATGTCATATTATTTAATCTAAAAATTATAGATTTATTATTATATCTATTTATTAATATATTTATATTACAAAATAGATCTTTCAATTATCAAATATATGTCAAGAAATTATTTTTATATACATTGATGATATACGAAAAAAATACACCTTAATATTATAAAATATTTATTAAAACATGATTTTTATGTAAAATGATAATTTATAATAGTTTATTTGCTAACTTTACAAAATAGACTATCGTATTACAAAATATTTATCAAGATAAAGTCATAGTAATATTATAAAATATATTTTAATATTGCAAAATCTATTTTGATATTATAAAATATTTATCAAGACACAATTTTTATGTAAAACAATAATATATAATAGTTTAGTTATCCACTTTATAAAATAAATTGTCGCATTATGAAATATTTGTCAATATATAATTTTTATGTAAAATGATCATAATATTTCTTTATTTTTACAAAATAATCTATAAAATTATATAAAAACTATAATAATTTCAATTATTTTTTAATTTCATATAGTATTATGTATATTTTTTTCTATTATAAAATATATCATCATATTATAAAATATATTCTAATATTACAAAATATTTGTCAATACGTGATTTTTATGTAATATAATAGTATTTCTTTCATTTTATAAAATAATGTATAAAATTACGTAAAAATACAATAACTCTAATTATTTTATAAT
>CATIWR010296811.1:0-81030 GCA_949677035.1 Omphalea diandra
TTTTGGCCTTTAGGCTAATTTCTTGAAGATTCTTCTCTCTTTTCTCCTTCTTATCAATTCTTTGGGTCTCCTTGAGAGCATTGCTAGCTCTTCTCCTTCTTTATCACTATCCTCTTCACTTGAGGATTTGTCTACTTCTTTCTCCTTTGTTGAAGCTTTGAGACCCATGGTTCTTTTTTCTGGTTTTTCACCTTGGCCCCTTAGCTTCTTCATTTGCTCATCTTTGTGAATGGCCAACTCATGAGTCAAGAGCTTGCCAATGAGCACATATGTTGGGACTTTCCAATATCTGGATTGGATTTTTCAATGCTGCACACCCTAGCCCCAAATTTGTCAAGAGGAAAAGTTTTAAGGATTTTGGTGTTTACCTCATAATTGGTGAGTGCTCTTCCAAACTTTTTCATATTGGTGACGATGGACAAGAGGCGATTTATCATTTTTGTGATGTTTTTGTTGTCCTTCATCATGAAGAGTTCTCATTCGGTGACATACATCTCCAAACGGCTTGACTTGACTAAGGTTGTGCCTTCATGATAGTTCTCTAAAGTCTTTCATATGGCATGTGCAGTTTGACAATGTTGCACTCTCCCAACCTCTTCTTTCGAAAGTGAGCTTAGGAGAATGACCATTGCTCTCTTGTTCCTGCCATTTGACTTTCGGTGAGATTCAACCCTTAGGATTAGTTCTTCATTGCCATCCACAGCTCTTATAGGAGGCTTCCATTCCTTGATTACCACATACCAAAGGTCCACCACATCTGTGTCTAGATAGATCTCCATCCTATACTTCCAATGAGTATAGTCGGTTCCATCAAAATATGGCCTTAGCTGTGAGTGGTTTACTTCTTGTGCCATGATCTTGTTTCACCCAATGAAGGTTTGATTTGTGAAAACCAGGCTCTGATACCATTTGTTGTCCCTAGGCACCAAGAATGGGGGTTGAATTAGTGAATAAAAATTTCAAAAACAAGGATAAAAGGGAGAAGAAAGAGTAGAAGAGAGACAATCAATTTATAGTGGTTCGGGTATAATTGACCCTACGTCCACTCCCTAATTAATCAATTGGGTATTTCACTATCTCAATAGTGTTTTTTAAGCTCACACCCAACTTATACAACTTGTGTTTTGATGGCTAACACAAAACCTTACAATAATGTGTTTTTAGGCTAACACAAAACCTCACTCAAGTGTTTCACTAGGCTCACACTTAAACCTTTTTTGAAGCGTTTTTTACAGGCTAACTCAAAACCTCACAACTTGGTGTTTAATGCTCACACCTAACAATTACAATTTCATAAAGAAGATGAAGAAAATGAGTAGCAAAGATTAAGAGCTTTAATCACTTGTAATAAATTCCTTAGCAACCTTATTCATGGCTATTTGGTGGGATATTTATAGCCAAACTTCACCAAATAGACGCTGCAGATCATAGCTCATCAAATCTTTGAGACATACTTGACAAATTTTGCATTAAATGCTTGTCAGGATGAAATCGCGGTGGCTACTGCATTTCGCGGTCGCAAAATCCAAATTCTTCAAGGAAAACCCCGTTTGTGTCTAACGGTTAGTCAACGTGGCAGCTTCTTATTAGTTCACCAGGAAAATATAGTCGTTGTCTTTTACCTACTTTTAAAAGTCGCAGTCACGAGTTTTCTTGCACAGGCCACGACAGAGGAAGCGAATCCATCTGCCAAATTGGTCAACTTTCTTCCACAGGATTCGCGGTCACTACCAGCAAGATGCCTCCACGAAATTTGACTTCCAATAGTCTTTTGAGACCCTTGTCAAGCTGTGGTTGTGGACTTGCTTCCCTCTTGAGTTACTTTGAAATTCGCAATTGCGACTAAGGCGTGACTTTCATCGCGAATTCGTCTGTCACATTTTGGGTTCTTCTTTTGTAAAGGTCGCAGCCGAGAAATGGCTCCATGATTTCGCTTGCTTGAATTTCAGCATGTCTTATCATGAGTCGCGGTCACGAATCTTAGATTGCGATCAAGATTTACATGTCACTTTAGAGTTTATCAACTCCTTTCATTTCTTCTTGAGAGATTTATTTATTTCTATAAAATCAACATTTATTTGAAATATTAATGATGATCAATCTACTTTGTCAAGATCAAAAAAGGTTCTAGACTTAGGATTAACCATCCTAGTCCAACACTTTACATTTCCTATGGATAGTACCAATGTATTGTCTTGCATTTGGTCCCTCACTAACCATCACTTTGGACTTAGGGCCTTGAATTGCGCAAGACCTAAAAAGGATCCCCCACTAGTCTAAACGCGCACCACATCTTGGGGTTATTACCAATGCAAAGACTTTCATCCTCTCGATCCTCATTGATTGATAAAAGGATGGAGTCACAAGTAAGACTCTACTAGTTTGAGCAAAACCAAAGGCACTCACTATGGAGACTCCATTGAGACTTAAAATTGACTTTGATTTCAATCTCTAGTTTATTTTTAATATTTTGACTTGTTATTGAGTAAGTCCATTGCATTCATGTAGCCTCCACACTCTATCATGGACACTAGGTTGCCCTTAGATAAACCAAAGGTTCTCCAAACTTGAGACTTAAGCTCTATTCGAGCTTAGGAGATTGCGAGGAGGATTCATCACTCATGACCTTAGTACCTTTAGATATATCGAATGAATGATAACAACATCTACCCTCTAAGTTTATGAGAGTCATCAAGTATAACAACCCTCTCAACCATTAGGCACATGTAGGGGCCATTAGTACCTTGGAATAGGGCACTACACTTGTTTGCATTTTTCTTCACAAAAGAGTGAAAGTCCTTAAAGAACATGGTTAAGTATCCTAATGTAAGCACAAATGTTACCTTACCCATCTTAATGTAATTATCCCTATATGTAAATACTTATGTATTCCCCTTTCCCTGTCATGTAAATGCTTTCTTTGTGCATCCTTTTCTCCTTAAAATGATTTTTTTTTATCTTTTCGTGTACAATGTGAAAGGTTCTTCCTTTTAGTACCTTTGTGTATATGTTCTTATGAGACTTTAACTCTTCTTAGTTCGAGGTGACCCTG
Organism: Omphalea diandra; assembly: GCA_949677035.1. NCBI lineage: Eukaryota > Viridiplantae > Streptophyta > Magnoliopsida > Malpighiales > Euphorbiaceae > Omphalea > Omphalea diandra. Next base: position 3,053 of record CATIWR010296811.1, read on the forward strand.
CACATTCTTACCCCATGATGGTATAAGAATAAGACCCACCTTGGAACAAGCCACTAGACCTTGTGTGTGGGAGGAATAAGGTTGGAACGATCTTTTGTGAAATGATTTATGTATAACATGCATACATGCACCGATTACTTACTCTTACATCATACTAGTAACCCTTGTCTTGCAGCCATCGTAGCTCCATCCAAACCCTCATGGAAGAGAAAGGGCAACTGACTTACATGGAAGAGTAAGACACTGAGTATGAGCCAAAAAGTTGACCCAATCATGGAGGCAATTATACCACCTGAGGTTTTAGAAAAGATGATAGTTGAATTCAATCACAAGATGGAAGAGGGGATTACTGAGGAGGTAAAAAAGTATTCCAATGAGATTTTGAAAAAAGAGAGAGACCTATACTAATAGAACTAACAAAGGGAAAGCATGAATGGAACCTATAAGCGCCTTGAATTTCGCAGTTACGCTTGAATTAGTGGAATCTTGCTTACGACTCCTACCTTTTATTGATCATCAGGGATCTAGAGAATAAAAGGTCATACATTAGTAATAACCCTTAGTCATGTCACTCAATTTGGAGAAACGGGGGATCCTTGAGGCTTCATGTAAGATAAAACCCCATTTTCCAAAGTTATGGTCAATGGGGGACCAAGCAAGGATAATATATTCATATTGTCCCTAGGTAAAATCTGGAGTCACCACCCGACTTTGGTTTGAAAAAAATTTGGGCAAAGACAAATTATGAGCCTATCTAAGTCATTTAGAAGGCCTAATCCATCTTCACCTCATCATAAGTTGGGTTTATGAGTAGGGTACACCTTAGAGAAAGGTTAGGCACCCCCAAGTTGCCCTAATATAGGTATCCAACCTTCGGACAATTAATGATTCATTTTTATACTTTTCCTTTATTAATCAATTTCCCATCTATAAACCTAGGCACATCTATCTAAATAAGGCATGAACCATAACAATACAATATGTATTGCATGAATGATATGCAAGATGTAATAAAAACAATAAATAATATATAAAAGGTAGGGATGGGGAATACATATCAAAATGGTGGGATTATCATGCAACAAACTTAAATAAATAAAAAGCATGCATTGTTTAGGAATGAGTTCTACATCCCTCTGCTAGGGCTTGGGGTTTGAGGGGAACTAATTCTAGAAATTTTTAAGACTTAGGCATTTTAGGATGGGCTCTACAACCCTGGTTTATGGGCTGTACAACCCTGCTTCATGGGTTGTACAATTGATCAACCTTTTGTGCTTGGTCTTGGGTTTTCTACAAGATATCCTAGTGTCTTTCTTCTTTTTCTTTGGCAGTTCCCCTTATATTCTGAGAAGTAGATTCAGTGATTTTCATCATCAGGCTTTGTATCTGGACATCCAAAATTTGATGCTCACAAAAACACCTAACCTCTAGTGATTTATAATGATCTGTTTGGGATTAAAGAGTATCATGAGAGCTTGCTTGCCAAGGAAGTGGGAAGTACTATTACTATTATGGACAAACCCATGGAGAGTGAGAAGGAGAACACTTAATTTGATGACTTTACTAAACAGTTAGAGAAAATGTAGGAGGCTCTGGATGCTAAATGTTTGGAGAAGGAAACATACATTGAAGAATTGCTTATTCACAAACCTAAGAGGTTTTTAGCTAATTTTTGCATGCCTAAGATCTCGAAGTTCATAAGAACCTAAAATGCAAAGAATCGTGTCCACTCGTATGTGCTAGTCATAAAGGCATTTGGGATCCCTACGGGCATTATGTTAGAGTTTTTTAAATTGCAATTGGAAGGGTCCGTAAAGACATGGTACTTCAACCAACCAAAGGTTGTCAGAGAAGACTGAAAGGAGTTGATGGAAGCCTTCGAGAGGCACTATGCTTGTAATTTAGATTTAAAGGTCACATTATAATAGTTGGAGTCTTTATAGTAGAAAATGAGTGAAAACTTCAATGACTACATTAGGAGGTGGAAGAATATAGCTTCAGAGGTAAACACATGGCCTATAGAGATAGAGAAAGAGCAAGTTTGAATAATAATTAAGAAGGGTCTGCCTGGTATTGGCACTAGAATCAGGCGAATGTTAGTCAAGAACTTTGAGGACCTTCAAGAAGTAGGTCAATAAATTGATGAGTTAGAATCTAATTTGAGAAAGCAATATAAGGAAAAAAGAAGTACTTTGTCTTAACCTTAAGCTGAAGAGAAAAAAGACAACTGATATCAATGTAGTAAGAACACTAAGATAGTTCATTGATTTAGGGATGCCATTATCCAAAACACTTAAGAGGTTATAGAAGAAGGGATTGCTAAAGCCTCTAGCACCAAGACCACCTCATAATCCATTACCTAGGGGGTATGGCACTAATGCTTATTGTAATTTTCATCGAGGAGTAGGTCACACACCGATGACTACTACAAATTGAGATATGAGATTCAGGATCTCATCGACAACAAGATGATTATTCCATCAAATTCTGAAAGACCCAAAATTTATGGAAATCCCTTTTAAAACTATCATAGGGTTCCTCCCCCCAAATTAGGGGACATTTATGATAGATTCTAAAATTTTCGAGGAAGTTGTTATTACTATTATCAAAGAGGTCTTAAAAGAGGTTGAGGTTGTTTCATTATTGATCTTTGGGAAAGGTCAGATAAGAAGACAAAAGAGGTGTGAAGGAAGAGAGTGATTTAGCTATGAGAGGAGAGTGATGAAGAAAAAGAAACTAAATGAGTGTTTTATGTAACTCACAGTGGAAAATACTATCCTGACAAAAAAGCTCCCAAAAAATTAAGTATTGAGAAGAAGATGGATGAACAAATTATGAAGGAGAAAGAGGATGACAGTCCTATTATGAAATAGTTGAAGAAGATACTAACCCAGATCAATGTGTGGGAATTGCTTATTACCTTCCAATAACATAAGAAGGTTATGATTGAGGTTTGTCGAGTTTGATTATCTCGAATGAAGCTATTTTGAAAGATGTTGTTGCATTGGTAACTTATAAGGGTATAATCACTTCCTCGAATGAAGATCTACCCTTAGATGGAAGGGATCATAATCTAGCCCTATTCATCTGAGTTGAGGTGAAGGGGAGACACACCCCATATGTGGTGGTTGATAATGGCTTCAGAATTAACATATGTCCCTTAAAGTTATTGCACAAGTTTATATTGTTTTAAGAAGATTTGAAAGCTTCTGACAATGTCATTCGAGCCTATGATTATAGTAAAAGGCTAGCTTCGAGTGTGTTCAAGACCCTAATAAAAATAAGCATAGTCGAGACAATGGTGGAATTTATAGTCTTAGATATCCCAATAATCTTTTCACTTTTATTAGGGAGACCATGGTATCACTCGTGGGTGTTATGCCTTCTATTGTTCATCAAAAAGTTAAGATCTCTTAGAAAAGAGAGATTGTGACCATCTATACAAAGGTTGGGGAAATTGTGTTAACTCTAAGTATGGTTCTTTTGCATCTCTTAGGATCTCAGGTTGATGGAGTGATTAACAAGTGGGTTGACCCTAAAACAATGAGGATTAAGAATAACATGAACTTTCTGCCAGGACGGGAGTTAGGGAAGAATTCTACCTACATATCAAAGTTTTTAGAGATTTCCATTTAATCATAAGGAAAGGACTAGGGTATAATGATAAAGGGTCAGAGTCAAAAGTGAAGGATTTGCACAGACCACTGTCAGATTTCTTTGTCAAAGATGGAGAAGTTACTGCAGAAGTTAAGCAATGGACCACTAATAGTGAGAAGTCATTGGGCAATGATATAAATGAGCTCAAAAAGGCATTTTTCCAAATGGATGTCGGTGAACTAGGATATTGGAATTATCATGACTTATCAGAAGAGAAGGATGAGAATAAAAAGAGAAAGAAGAAAGGAAAACAAATTACAGGGATAGAGAATGATCAAGAATTAAGTCAATTTAGGTATTGTATGATCCTCAATCTATATGGCCATGGAATGACAAGAAAAGGATCATTGATGAATAAAGGGAGCAATATATGATGGATCAGAATTTTCTAGGCTATCGAGGAAGATTATGCAAAGAAAGGGTTTGACTCAATAAAGCAAGATGCACATATCACGGATTCAAAATAAGCATATAGTAGGTTATACAAATTCACTAAGGTTTTCTACACATGCATTAAATTAAAGGATATCAAGAGTGTGATTGTGAACTTCATCGAAGACCTAAATGGCAAATAAATGCAGGGCTCTATAACAGAGGCTATGATAGATGGCGCAACACTTTAGGTAGATTTTTTAAAAATTGAGCTAGGAGACGATAAGATGAAATAGAGTTTTAAGGGAGTTGTCAAGGTTGTTGTTGGTACAGAAAATGAGAAAGAGGCAGATTCCATACAAAATACTAATCTTGAGGTTTTGACTAATGAGGTAAAATGGGAAGAAGAAGGAAAGGCTCGAGCTGATGAAACTCCTGTCAACTAACTAGATGAAGTTGATTCCCTTATTACTACTAATGTTTTTATTTCCAACCTCTTTGAGGATGATGATGTGTTCCTTTTGAAGTTTAAGGCAATAAATGATGAATTTGCTTACTTGTGTTATGTGTTTCCTGATGGTAGTGTGCATAATATGAATCATGTTGTGAGCATATTTAACATTGGTTTTATGCATACCACTGCATTTAATTTTGGCACATAAAAAAATTTTAAGATCTTACTCATGCTAGGATGAGTAAAGAAAGTTTAAATAGTTCCTCATGAAGTACCAGAGGGTTTTTGCTTAGATGTATGAAGATATGCTAGGGTTGATAGGTGAATTGGAAAACATAGAATCTTAACCTACTCGCACATCAAACAGGTAAAACAGAAGCTTCAAAGGATAAGACTTGAATGGGCTTAGTTGGTCAAGGAAGAAGTAGTAAAGTAATTAAATGCCAGGTTCTTAAAAGTAGTGGACTGTCTTGAATGGTTAGCGAACATAGTACCGGTACCAAAAAAGGATGGGAAAGTGAGGATGTGTATTGATTACAGGGATCTGAATAAAGCATGCCTAAAGGATAACTTTCCTTTACCACACATAGATGCATTGGTTGATAGTGCCACAACTTGTATTATGTATTCCTTAATGGATGGATTCTTTAGGTACAACCAAATTCTCATGACTATCACGGATAAGGTAAAATGGCTTTTATCACAGAATGGGGGATGTATTGCTATAAGGTGATATCGTTTGGGTTGAAGAACATGGGAGTGACATACCAACGAATAACAACTGCCCTATTACATGACTTAATCCATAAAAAAGTAGAGGCGTACTAGATGACTTAATGGTGAAGTTGAAAACAAGGGAAGGGCATTTTGAAGCTTTGGAAAAGTTCCTTAAAAAGTGGATGAGTACAACTTAATATTGAATAGGAAGAAGTGTGTGTTTAGGACCACTTTCAATATGTTATTAGGACATGTGGTCAATGAAAAGGGCATCAAAGTAGATGTGGATAAAGTAAAAGCTATTCAAGAAATGCCCACACCCAAAACAGAGAAAGATATTTGAGGTTTTTTGGGTCACTTACAGCACATTAACCACTTCATAGCCAGAGTCACTCTTATTTATGAACCAATCTTTAAGCTGTTAAGGAGGGATCGACCAATGAAATAGAATGAACAATGCTAAAAGGCCTTTGAAAAAAAAGGGTATCTTACTAATCTGCCAATATTGAAGCCACCAAAACCTAGAAAGTCACTAACGTTGTATTTAATAGTAGAAGACAGGTTTGTTGACACTATGTTAGCTAAGAAAGATGAAATAACGAACAAACATTTAGTGTATTATCTCAATAAGAAATTGTCTTATGAAATGAAGTATAATTAGGTGTAGAAGACTTGTTTGGCACTGGTTTGAACAATCAAGAAGTTAAGACACTAGTCGTATTCTATAGAAGTGGTTTCAAGGTCCCTTTATTGATTCGAAAGTTGGCAAAGTGGTTAGTCATATTAACTAAATTTGACATTAAGTATATAGCTAAGAAAGTGATGAAATGACGGGTGGTCTCTCAAGGAATGAGAACCTAAACTTTCCCAATTCCTTAATAATGTGTTATGAGTGATTTAGACTCAGGGATGGAGAGTTTACTTTGACATTGTTGTAAACAAGAAAGGAGTGGGTGTAGGGGTAATTCTGATTTTGCAGAAGGAGAATTCTTCCCCCTAGGTAACAAGCTAAACTACAAGGTGACTAATAACATTGTCGAATATGAAGCATGTTAACTCGAACTCAAACTCTTGAAACAAATAACGCTTAAAATGGCAGAGGTGCTTAAGTATTCACTACTAGTCATTTTGCAGGCAATAGAAAAGTAGGAACTGAAAGAAGAATGTTTGGGCCCATATTTAAAGCATGTAAAGGGATTGGTAGCGAGTTTTCAAAGGATCACATTCCATCATTATTTGAGGGAAGAAAATGCAATGGTTGATGCTTTAGCCACTCTAGTCTCTATTTGCGATAGGTTAGAGGCGATGCCCATGAAGCCACTAAGCATGCTTCAGGGTTGGGCACCTTGTTATATGGATAAAGGAGTGATGCAAGTTTTTGTAGAGAACCATTCCTGGTATTTTGATATACAAAGGTACTTGAAGAGCGGCGAATACCCTAAAAAGGTTGAAAAGAAGGATAAAGATGTGATTTGAAGATTGTCTTCATAGTTTATAATAATCTACAATAGGGTAATATACAAGAAAATGGCTAATGGAGTTCATTGATAGTATGTCGCAAAGGAAGAGGCCAGTAGGATCATAGAGGAGGTACATGCAAGAGTTTGTGGCCCCCCAATATGAATGGGAAAGTATTGGTAAAGAAAATTATGAGATTAAGATATTGTTGGACTACTAAGGAATGTGATTGTATTCAAAATGTTTGAAACTTTCATGAATGTCAGGTCGATGTTACCTGAGCCATTTACCATTAATTGAGCTACAAAATCTAACCTCACATTGGCAGTTTGCAACATAGGGTATTAATGTAATTGAAGAGATCCTATCGGCTTCTATAAGGGGGTATAGGTATATTATAGCAGTGGTGGACTACTTTTCTAAATGGGTAGAGGATAAAGCCTTAGGTAAGCTGGGGGCAAGACAAATGGCACAATTTATTAAGAAAAACGTCATTTTCTACTATAGTGTGTCACACCATGTTATCACATATAATGACATCCATTTTTAAGTAGAGGTAAAGGTCATATTGGAAAAGTACATAGTAGTACACCATAAGTCAGCACCATATAGGTCGCAGGTTAACAGGATAGTGAAAACGACAAATAAAAATGTTAAAATATCCTTGGCAAGATGGTTGAAATGTATAAGGACTGGTTTGAGATGTTACCATTTGCCTTGTAGGGTTATTGAACTACAACAAGAACAATGATTGGGATGATATCGTACTCCCTGGTATTGAACTACCATACCATGTTGTCAAGGCAGTGCTGCCAATTAAGCTAGAAGTGAAGTCTTTATGAGTATTGATTGAATCTAGCGTTCTTGAGTGCCAATAGATGAGAAGTAGATTTGAACAATTAAATTTGCTAGATGGGAAGTGATTGAAGGCCTTGTATCGTATCCAATTTTTTTAGGCTAGGATGGTCCATATATTCAATAAGAAGATTAAGCTAAGCATAATAAGGTTGATGATATGGTATCAAAGGCAATTCAACCACATACTCAAGATCCTAGAGGAAAGTTCAAACTAAGCCCCTACATGGTCAAATAGATATACTCAAGTGGCCTGGTGAAATTAGCAGATATGGATGGAAATGAACTCACCTAGCCAACGAACCTCAATAGGTTGAAAAAGTATTTCATGTGAGGTGTGAGAAAAGTGAAATAGCCTGCTAAGTCGAAAACTCAAAAGGGAGGCTTAGGCAAAAGTTAGGGCATATATAAAAAAACAAAAAGAAAAAAGAAAAGATGAATGGAAAAGAAGAGAAAATATATAAGCTCACTACATCGAAAACTCAAAAGGGCAGCTTATGTAAAAGTTAGAGCATAAAAATATAAATAAATGCAAGTAAGAGTCTAGAACATCTCATTGACCATTGGAGGGCTAATGATAGGACAACAAGGCGACTACAAAAAAGATAAGGATGAACAAACGGAGGATCAGTATGATAGAGGCATTGAGCAAGACAATTTGATGATCTAACATGTCGATATTAAAAGCAGAAGTCATCCGCTTAATTAATGTGTAATATGCAAAATGTAAATAATTCATGTTAAGCATAACACTAAATAAGAATGCATTCGCATAATTAAAGTAAAATAGTCATACATGTCCTTGAACCTGAAGTAAATATAAAATAGTCTTTTTTTGTAAGATCATTGTTTACTATTCGCTAATGTGGTGCTTATAGCTCTAAAGGTCGTGTAACCACACAATATAGTCTGCATCATCATGAGGTTGAAGGTCTCGACCAATATAAAAGTCATAAATGTGGCAACTAGTCCATGTAGCCTTAACTTTATCTAAAAAGAGCTAGGATAAAAAACCCTCTATAGAGAAGGGGAGGTATTCTACTTTGAACTAAGGAGCATTGAACCAACGACATGCACGAGCCAAGTCATAAAAGGTGTTTAAAGATAAGGTAGAAAGAATGACATATAAGTCCTTCAGCTAACATGCAATAGGTTCTATCATGGGCAGCTCCAATGGATGACAGTGACAATAATGTGAGGCATCCATTAGGCTATAGTAGTAGCTGCCCTCAATAAGCGACAGTTCAAATGTTGTTATGAGTAATAAAGCTTTACATCCATAGTTGGGACAACTAATAATCTAGCTTCTCTTGCAACCATATTTGAAAAACTATAAAAGAAAAAAAGAAAAAGAGAAGAAAAAAATAGAAGAGAAATATAATATGCTCGTTAGGTTGAAAACCCAAAAGGGTGTCCTAAACAAAAATGAGCAGCCCATTGGATTGAAAACCTATAAGGGCAATCCAAGAAAAAATTAGGGCATAAGTAAAAGAAAAATAAAATAAAATAAAGATAATAATACTGCAATAGAATTTTCTACCTGAAGCAACATGGGCTCCCTATGAAAGAATTGGTGACACCAATAGCTACTTAGTCCATAGTCATGACCTAAGATCGTTGGTATGGGGGTCCTCGCTAACTCAACTCCCTCTAAAAGTGGTAAAACCTATAGATCGAACTCCTCATCCTCCCTTCATAGCAAATACTCACCCATTAGAATGGTTGCAATAATATGGGCCTAAGCCAACCGAGCATGGCCCCTAGAGGCAAAGAGAACGAGAAAAGGAGCCATGAGAATTTTCACCTCGCTCATGTACCAAGGTACCTCCTCATGTCGCACATTGAATAGCTTCACAATCTTTCAGATATATGGGTAATCTAGTTGAGGCAGCATAATACAGTCTATAGCTATGACATGATAGTTAATAATAACACTAAACTCCTCTAACAGTAGGCAGATCTCTGCATCCCCAAAACGAAAGGTATGGATATTGGAATCTTATAAATGACAGGTTGCCCACAGGAAATATGTATCAAGATGAATAGAAAATAGGTGATGAAGAGCTAAAAAACCGACCCACAGCAGATCAGGCTAGATCTAGAGTGGGATAGACCTTAAAAATGATCTTGACATAGTTTGGAGACTAAAAATGATAGTTGTAAAGAGCAAATTCAGAATGGGTATTTATAGAAGAAGACAAGGCTTATTAGTGCTTGATAATTGTATACTGCTTAGTAGGTCTGTACATTCCCCTATATAGGTCTATACATCCCCTGAGCATGTTTGTACAACCATCAAGTGAGTTTGTACAAGGCTTAAGTTGTATAACCCATCCTCCCGACTCTTGAAAAATTTTGGCAGTCTTCCCTTTGCACCTTAGACATAAACATCATTTGTACCTACCTTAAAAAGCACATGTATAAACAAGTATTGACCAATAGTTCAAAAAATACTAAAAACATGAAATCAAAAGCCATAACCATTCTTTTTTTTATTAGTTTTACTAAAAAGTCTAAGAGTTCGATAAAAATAGAGGCAGTGTTACCTTGGTATTTCTTAGAAAATCCCAGAAACTAAGCAAGCATCCAAAATTGGGGATTTCAAATCACCCCATGAAACTATGCCAATGTGTAAAATAAAAATGATAGCATATTGTACTGAAATGGGAAAGAAAGAAATGAAAAAATGCCCTAAAAGTTAAGAAGGGATAAGAGTCTCTTGGGCTTAGTTATCCTCACCTCTAGAAGGAGTCATATCTGAATCCTTAGCTTCATCGTCTGTTGCCACATATCCATGCTTTATAGTTGCCTGAGCTAGAGTCTCAATCTTTGCCTCCACTTCTGCTAGGCACTTGCTCTAATTTCACTGTTTAGGCGTTAGATCATTTCTTATAAAAAAACACGAAGGTTAGGATAAGTAAGACACAAAACACACAAGACATAAGCCATAAACATGCATGCATGCATTGCTTATGCTTTTGTTATGTGTATTTTTCCTTACTCACCTACATAGAGCGCATTTGTTATGTCATAACCCTCTTCAAGGTAGCAATAATATCAACTATGGTGTCGACATAGATGCAAAGAATCTGTAAAAAAGGGAAAAAAAAAAGTGTTCTTAGTAAAAAGGATTACATCATAACCAAGGTATAAGGAAGTAAATAAGGGAATACTATCATTGGTAGTCTCAGTCGACTCGAACATGCAAACAAACCGATTGATCTACAATGCCATCATAGATCCCGCTAGTGATCATGTAAGACTCCATAAAGTTGTCTTGCATAGAAGCCAAATTGCTTACCACTATGGGCTCCACCCTCTTGAAGTTGATTCACAGGACCGTTTACAGCCCCAGGCAACAATAGTGCTAGATGTAGCAGCAAAAGTGGTAGGTCTTTAAGTTGCCTATGCTATGGTACCTCAGCCTCCATACTGGATGATAATCCCCTTATTAGCTATATGTTAAGGAAATGCCCGAATAGCTGCCTCAAATAGGGGGAGACTCCCAACAGGTGCTCAAAAAATCCAAGACTTATAGGGGGTCTTGTCAGAGACTAGTTTGTCCATTGATGAGAAGTGCAATCTTGCGGTAAGCTTCGTGCCCTCTGGATCCCTCGCCCAAAATAGGCTCGTGGGTGGCTGCTGCAAGATAGGTTGGCTATCTAGGTCCTTGCGCCAGCGAAAGATATGTTCACCTAAGTACCACTCTAGAATGGAGGGCCCTACAACCAATCAACAGTTGTAAGAGATAACCTTAGCCTCTCCCACCTCTAATAGCCACATCTCCATGGGAACCATCTAGTCGAGGCGCAAGTACAATAAAAACAAAGGACAACTACAAGTATAACACTATATAATAATAAATAAAATAATTACGACTCATATAAGATTATCTATGCAAGAGAAGATATTCGATCAAGAGTGATCATGTTCAAACAAGCATGCCTATCAACAATAGAAGACACTAAGTAGGCCACACTGATCCACCTCATAGAAGTGGGGGTAGCCACCCTCCGCCTCAACCTCAGATCGATCCCCTGTAGCAAGCTAGCTCGACGCCCTATGCCAATCAATAAATATGGCATAAGTCCCTAAATAACACAATGAGATCAAAACATAATAAAGGGATTAAGAGATACTCATAATAAGCACCCTCCAAATATACCTCCTAGCCTAAGAACACCAGTCAAGGTATCAATAAAGATAACCAATCATCATAAAACCTTAGTTGAAGTAATTGAGTAGACCCAAGTCATTTAACACTGACATCAGATAAAGCTCAGGTACATCAGAGGTGTTCAAGAATACAACCCCTGATAGAGTGTATAGAAGGAAGCATCGTACATGTTGGTTGATCACCTCATCATAATTGTCATTGGTGACCTAAAGTGTGTCAACTTGAATACTAGACCTTGACACGATCATGTTCCCTTTGAGTTAGGGAATGCATCTGAGGACTCTCGACAGGTAGTCCCCCTGGAGTATTGGCTTGTGCATGTTAGAGTCTATGAGCAAAAGAACGCCAATGAAGCGCAGCCTGATTAAAAAGGCAAAGTCCTTAGGTGTAAACGCCAGCCTTCCTATCAAGGGTAGGTGGAAAGTATAAGTCGTGTCCATCCACTGCTCGAGAAGTGCATGTGTCATCCTTGAATCGACCTTCAGGCCTCATCTGGTAGCATGCGCAAGAAAATCCAGATCATGATCCCCTTTAAACGAGCCACGACCTAGGCATGTAGTATGTGAAGCCACTCTCTAGCAAAGCCCACAACCTTGACTCCCCTTTAGAAGTCAACAATCCCTAGCAAAATGGAGTGTAAAAAAAAATTAAACTTAATTCAACATCCACAAGTAAAACATCGCGAGTAAAGTAGAATAGAAAAATAAATAAATTATTTATAATTTTATTTATTTATCTCAAGTATATACCCTAATATCTCATAGGTTATTTCATTAATTAATTATGATCTTTCTTTATGTAGGTCACATAATAAAGCCAAATACCCATAAATCGAGATAATTAACCAAACTAATAGACAAAAAATAAACTTTTGTTGAAAGTGAATGGTGAATGTCCTAGAAGTTATCTATAAATATTTTATAAGCTAACCTAATGTTCACAGGTAAAGAGAAAATTTCAAAACAACACCTAAAATCTACAATGTTAAGATCGATAAAGGATAAATAAAATAAAATAAAGTAAAAGGAAATGGATGCCTATCACTCCCAAGGCAGCTCCTACAAGGTGACAATATATATTATAGATCATTGGTGTGTCACTAGCTAAAGGGAACCTGAGTGGGATCTTCTTCAATGTTGAACCCTTCAGGGGGCTCACTTGCGCGAACCTTACTGGGATTGCAGTTGCTCAAGAGCATCCAGTGTCATAATGTCCTTATTGGGGGGACTCCTTGTGGGCATCGAACATCTCGTCATCATAATATTTGACCTTGGTAAACTCACGTAAAGCTAAGGGAACCTAAGAGTAAAGTCCGAAAGTTTAAGAAAGATGATGAGCAGCACAAATGAGGATGGTCACTTTTAATGGGGTATATATAGTAGACCAAGTTTATACAACGCTGACTAGTTTATATAGACCATATGTATGTATAGCCATCTTTAGGACTACACAGCCCCCTTGAAATAAAAAGGCCCAAGTTGGGCCTTATGAGCTCAACTCTCCCTTTAGCCTTTCAAGCCCGAATTCCTTTTAACTACCCAAGCTCACATACGTTCCTTTAAGCCCAATTCTCTCTCATTTATTAGGAAGGCCTTACCTAAATTTCAAAATAGACAATTTGCCAAAATGCCTCTAGCTCCTCAAAGGGCCTCAAAATAGTCAATTTACCGAAATGCCCTTAACCCCCCAAGAAAAGCCAAAATACGTAATTTAGCAACTTGTGTCTTCGAACAAATTACTAAAATACTCATCGCCCATATTGGCCTATAAAGGACAAATCAATGTTCCAAATTATCAGCCAAATCATCAAATTGCAAAATTGTCCTCAAACATTCTCTAGGGCTAGAATACAAAATAAATTACGAAATTACCCTCAAATACTTTAGGGACCGAAACATTGAATCAGATTACCAAAGTACCCTTACTACCTTCAAGATTATCTAAGTTCCCTGATTCAAATCAAATTATCAAAATGCTCTTATTACTTTTAGAGCACCCAAAGAACGCTCCAAGCTATCTAATTCAAATAAAATTACTAAAATGCCCTCATTACTTTCAAAGCACCCAGAGAATGCTCCAAGCATCTTGATTCAAATAAAATTATCAGAATGCCCTTCAATGACAAACTTAACCTCCTTTAAACTCTTAAAAATATTTTCAAAGAAAAGTTATTCATCCTCGAAATGTCAAAACCTAGGAAAACACTTTTTGTTGCATCTACGCCTAAGCTCATTGCCCTGAGATAAAAACAAACCCTAAGATAGCCAAAAGAGCTATAAAGATATCAATTCAGCTTTAGAAGTGCTAGAAAGGCCTGAATGACGTAAGAACCACCTAGTAGGCATCCCTGAGCTAGAATCATCAGTCAGAAGGACTGAAGCACCCATAGAGAAAAGATTTAAGGACACTATGTGACTACAAGAATCTAACAACCAAACCACAAACACCTTGTACGTACTAAAGAGATACTAGAACCACTTCAATACCTACTAGAAAGCGACTAAAGCATACAAAACACCTTGTACTTATTAGAAAACTATAAGAACCTCCTTAGTACCTTATAGGCAATTATTGATGAAGACCATAAACACCTAGTACCTACTAGAAAGCTATCAGGATAAGCTTTAATACCTACTCAATGAGCTGCTAAAGACTTGTATCCTTTGATATCCTAACTAATGTTTACATTCCTTTAATTGCTTTGTTAAGACTTGTTCAAATAGTCATTTCTCAAATATTATTTTCTAACCCCCATAAAGTAGGGGGCCAACTATAAGCATCAGATTCTAGACCTTTAGATATAAAGTTTCATGATGCAAATTACTGAATACATCCTTAGAATGCAAGGGAAATTGCCAAAGGAAGAAATGAAAACCTTAAGAAGCCTTAGAGAAGCCCAAAGCCAACCTTAAAAATAAAAGCCCAATACTAAGCGCATAACCAAAAGCCCAATCTGCCAGCGTGAACAAAATAGGTTGTACAGCCCATTAAGCAAGGCTATACAATCTAGTAATCAAGGTTGTGCATCCCACATCCAGCAATGTACAACCCTTACTTAAACCTTAACCCCTATAACCTTTTAAAACTAGTTCCCCTTAAACCCTAAGGCTATACAGCCCTAACAGGTGAATGTATAACTCATTTTAGGCTATACAACCTGCATGTAAAACCTTAATTCTGAGAAATCCATCTCTCTCTATGATTGGACACATGCATTATGCAACTAAGACCATTATTGGATCTGTGTAATCATCCATCATCTATAAATATCCTTTCATTTGAATAAAGAAGGAGAGGCTTGGAAACCATAACAAAACTCTACTAAATTTTCCCCTTTAATCATACTTAGCATAAAAACCCTCAACCCTAACACATTTTAAGGTAGAACAAGGCCTAATCTTTACACTTTTATGCATTCCTTAAGCATTTTGGAGGATATAAATCATTTAGTGAGCCTCTGAGGGCAAGTAAACATCAAGGAAGGCATTTAGAACCCCATATTTTTCCCTTCTTCTCCTTTCTCTTATTTTCTTTTTATTTCAAAAACATTGGAAATGAGGGTTAAATAACCTTAATATAGGTTGTATAACCCACCTTTGTAGGTTGTACAAACTTGTTTCCCTAAGAATAATTTTGCAAAACTCTTCTTTTCTCATTTGGATTCCCCCTCATCAAAGAAACTTTTTATGATTTCTTATTATTCCATTAGTAGAATGGGATCATGCCAAATGGCCTAGGACCCCTATTCATTTAAAAAATGCAATCTTAAACAAGTTGTAAATAGTTTTAGGATTCATTTTGTGCTAATACTCCATTTTCCTCTCATATTTTGATTGATTGGTACATTAGATGTTCTATTTGGATCAAATTTGGCAGTGAATAAATGAGGAACTTAGGTTTCCTAGGACTTTAGGAGTCTTATCATAATCATGGTCGTTTCCAAGAATGTTATTAGCTTGTTTTGGCCTTATGATTTTGCCTTATAGAGATGGCATTCTGAACTTCTTAATGGTTTGTAATGCTTATGGATTCCTCCTTTTTGTGAGCTACATAGGGAGAGGATTCATCAATCCTAGGATCCCTCTTTCATGATTTTACCCTAGGCCACTCAATGCTTGTATTTTCATGTTTGTGTTTCTTCATGTGTTACAACTTATACCTTTGTATTTATTTAGTATTATTAGATGTTTCATGTGATGTAGGGATGTGATATTATGGACTTAGATGTATCTTTAGGTACCTTGACATATGAGGCATAGTAATGTGGCTTTGTTTCTTTCCTTTTGTCATTTGATCACTAACTTGCTCTTTTCATTTAGGTGTAGGTGTTCTTGCTTAAGTTAGACCTTGAATTTGGTCTTAACCACCATCTTATATGATTATCAATAATTATGATGTGTATGAATATACATGATAATCCTTATGCCATGTCGCATGACTTACTACCCTTTTTGCGTTGCATACATGATGTATGGATGTATATACATGCATGATGACCCCCTATACTATAATGCATGATCCCACTTCCCTTTAGATTGATGGAATGATTTGTTTGGCTTGATTGCACTAGAGGCATGCTTAGGACCATTAATTAGACTAATCAATAACTTTGTTAAAATAATAAAAGTGATATTAATTAGACTAATCAATAACTTTGTTAAAATATTAAAAGTGAACTAAAGATGCTTAAAGGTTAGATCCTAATATTCAAGAGATTTGGGGGTGCCTAACCTTTTCCTCAAGTTGTATGGAATATTTGAACCCAATCTCTGATGGGATGAAAACTAAATAGGCCTTCTAATTGACTTAGATTAGGTTTAAATTTGTTCTTCCCATATTCTTGTCACAATAAAAGTCAATTGTGACTCCATATTTTCTACATATAGTGCTAATGTATTGTCTTGTGTTTGGTCCTTTGATGACCATCGCTTTGGACTTGAGATCTTAAATTGTGCAAGGCATAAAAAGGATCCCCTACTGGTCCAAACAAACACCATATCTCAGGGTTATTACTAATGTAAAGATTGCCATCCTCTCAATCCACCATTGATTAATAAAAGGATAGAGTTGTAAGCAAAATTTCACTAGTTTGAACAAAACTCAAGGCACTCACATTCATATATTTAGGCATGCCTCTATCTATGGCATTTAAGACACTATAAAATAAAGGAGTGTTGAAGTCGCTACCACCTTGGCTACGCTAAATCCTTTACCATAAGTATATAAGGCCAATGTTTATTACACTTACCATTAAGTTTTGACCACCATAATAATGATTGTTACATGTTAAGTCATGAAATCCAAGTTCTTATTAACTCAAAGGAGATAGTCTTGCCTAATTCTGAAGGAAAAGCATTAGAGGGAGTCCACTTCCTAACTATCATAATGTTTCATAGCTAACTCAAGGGACATTTATGATTGATTATGGGATTCTCGAATAGATTGTTATGGCACCTTTTGAGGAGGTGCGACTAAAAGGGATTGTTATTGTTGTTTGCACTATCAATCTTTTAGAAAGTTCTAATGAGGAAGTGAAGAAGATTAAAAGAAAAAAAGATTATTAGCATATGAGAGAGCAATAAACAGAAAAAAAAAAAGAAACATATCAACCATGTTATAAGAAGTAAGAAATTTCACTCTAATAAAGAGGTTGCCAAAGGTCTATAGTTGAGAAAGAGATTGAGAGACCATTGATAAAGGAGGACAATGAAAGCCCTATCTTGAGGTAGTTGAAGAAAATACATATTCAAATTAGTGCATGAGATTAACTAATTGCCTACAAGAAGCACAAACAGGCTATAGTGGAGGCATTGTCTAACCTAGTTATCTTTAAGGAGGCATCCCTTAAGGACACTATGGCTTTAGTGATCAATAAGGGTAAGATAGCCATTTTCTATGAAAACTTACCTCCCAATGGAAAGGATCATAACTTGGATTTATTTATTAAAGCTAAAGTAAAGGGAAGACAAACCCCTTTTATGATATTAGATAATGGATTTGGCATTAATATTTATCCCTTGAAGTTATTATCAAAGTTTGGGATGTCTGAGGTACATTTAGAGATGTTTGAAAGTATTATCTAGGCTTAGAATGACAATAAAAGGCCCACACTAGTATATTCAAGACTATGGTGAAGATAAGGATCGTGGAAACTGTGGTGGAGTGTACCCATCATTTTCTCATTATTGCTGAGAAGATCATGGTATCATCCTTTAGGAGGAGTGTTCTCCATTATGTATTAAAAGTTCAAGATTCCTTATAAAGAAGAGATAGTTGTCATATACGCTAAAGTAGGAGAGATAGAGCCCACATTGAGCATAGTTATTCCTTATCTTATAGTTGTTTAAGTGATTAGGACTATAAATAATTTGGTGGATCCAAAGGTAGCGAGTATTATGAAAAACATGAACTTACTTTTTGGCTAAGGATTGGGAAAGAATTCTACAAGCATACTAAAATTCCTTGACATCCCCACACAGATTAAAAATGGGTTAGGCTACTAGAGAGATTGAGGAAAGTATATGGTAAGGCTATTATCAAACTTATTTGTGAAAGATGAAGAGAAAATTACAGAGATAAAAAAGGAGACAATCAAAATTGATAAGAATTAGCCAAAACCTAATCCATTAAATGATTTGGAGGAAGCATTCTTTCAAATGTAGCTTGTGAGTGTAGAGGTTGGATATTCGAACTATCGAGACTTTTCTAAGAAGGAGGATGGTAAGGATAAATAAGTCATGAAGGCTAGAAAGACCAAGAAGAGGGACTTTCACAATTTTAGATGACTATAAACAAATTGGTCATTAAAGGACAAGTGGAAGATGTTTGATGAAGAGTACTAATAGTGTCTATTAGTTTAACATTTTTAGGCAATAAGTGAATAGCTGCAAAAAGAAGCAAGTTAGATAGGTAGAGCTAAAAGTGTCTTATAGCATTAGAGTGGGCCAAATAGTTTTGCCAAGGGGAATTATATTGAAATCAACTTGGCGAACATTGAAAGTATGGTTGTTAACTCCCTCGAAATTGTGTGAAGTGGTGAGGGGACAATCATCTAAGGTTGAATAGGCTAAGTTGGACCTAATGGCACTTTATGAGAACTTCTTGAAATTAAGTTTGACATTAAACAAATGAAGTAAGAGTTTAAAGGGGTTGTGAAAGTTATGACTGATGTTGGAAATAAGAATAAAGTTGGCTTTGAGTAGTTGACTGATGGCTTGAAGGCTACCCAAGAGATGGGTAATGAAGAGGAAGTTGAAGAAAAGAAAGACCTAAAAAGGCTAATTCTAAGAGATTCTAGTTGTATCTCTTGAAGAATCCCCTATCCTTGATGTTTGTAACGTTATGTTTTTTACTCTATTTGAAGACGATCATGTATTTATTTCAAAGTTTAAGATCATGAATGATGAGTTTGTTTACTTGTATGATGTTTTCCTAATGATGGTGTACATGACATGTACAATTTCATCAACATATTTAATATTAATTCTATGCATAACACTACATTTAATCTTGGAATACAGGAAATTTAAAAATCTTACTCATTAATAATATCACACCAAAAAAGCGAAGGAAGTTTAAATAATTGCTTAATAAGTACTAAAGGATTTTTGCATGGATTTATAAGGATATGCCAGAGGTTGACCATCGAATAGCCAAACATACGATTCCTACATAGTTATCTATGGGACTAGTAAAGTAGAAGCTAAGAAGAATGCAACCAAAGTAGGCACAATTAATGAACGAAGAAGTGGCTAATCTATTGAAAGCCAAGTTCCTATAAGTGGTTTACTATCCTGAATGGCTAGCTAACATAGTGTTGATACCAAAGAAAGATGGATAGGTAAGAATATGCATGTGGATTATAGAGATTTAAATAAAACATGCCCTAAAGACAATTTCCCTTTACCCCACATCGACGTTTTGGTGGACAGTGTTACGACTTTTGTTATGTATTCCTTTATGGATTTGTTCTCTAGTTATAACCAAATCCTCATGGCCATCACTAATAACTTGAAGACTATATTTATAACCGAATGAGGCAGATAATGTTATTGAGTAATGTCATTTGGGTTGAAGAATATCAGAACAACTTACCAAAGGATAGCCACCACATTATTTAACAATCTGATTCCTGAAGAAATAGAGGTATATGTTAATGATATGATGTTGAAAATAAAAAACTTAGGAAGGACACTTTAAGGCCCTAAAAAAGTTCCTACAAAGGATGGACCGGTATAACCTCAAGCTTAACTTGAAGAAATGTCTATTTGAGACTATCTCAAGTAAGTTATTAGAACATCTAGTGAGTCAGAAGGGAATTAAAGTGGACCCAAGGCCATTCAGGATATGCCTGCACCAAAAACAAAGAATAAAGTATGAGGATTTCTAAGGTAGACTCACTTTTATATATGAACCCATCTTCAAGTTGTTAAGGAAAGAACAATTGACAGTATGGAATGAGTAATGTCGAAATACCTTTAAGTGGATAAAAGAATATCTATCTAATCCAATGATTGTTGAGACCTCTAAAGTTAGGCAAACTATTGATTTTGTACTTAAATATGGAAGAGTGATTTGTAAAGGCAATATTAGTGCAAAAGGATGGAGAAGAGAATGAACAAGTTATATGTTACCTCAACAAGAAATTGCTCCTATATGAAGAAAACTATAACGAAATTGAGAAAATGTGTGTGGTAATTGAATTGGCTATAAAGAAGTTATGACATTATTTCTAGTCTCGAAGTTAGTTCTAATCAAATAGCTACATTGGAAAACTAGCAAAATGGTTAATACTTTTGAATGAATTTGATATTAGATATGGAACTAAGAAGGTGACCAAAGGTTGAACTGTTGTAGAAGGCCTAGTTTAATAACCACTTACAGAAGGAGAGTCCAAACATCCCCAGTTTCTCAATGAATTTTTAAGAGTAATAAAGCCTTAAAGAAGGAGGTTGTATTTTGATGGGGTAATGAACAAAAAGGGAGCAAGCGTGGGTGTAATCTTGATGCCACATAAAGGAGAGTTATTCTCAATGGCCAAGAAACTAGACTTTAAGGTAACCAACAATATAACAAAGTATGAAGCTTACATTTTTGGATTGAAGTTGCTAGTCCAAGTGAGGTGTTTGGAGATTCTCTACTAGTTATTTCTCAAGTGACAAATTAGTGAGAGCTAAAGGAAGAATGTTTAAGGCCACACTTAGAGCATTTGAAGAGGTCAAGTTAAAATGGTCAAAGTTATGTTTCATCACCTTCCATGAGAGGAAAATGCAATGGTTGATGCTCTAACTCCTTAGGTTTCCATTTGCAATGGACTTAAGATAATATCTATGAAATCCTCACTTACACTTAAGTCCAAAATTCCATGTCATACGAAAGAAACGGTGATGTAGACGTTTCTGGAGAACTACTCATGGTATTGCAATGTGTAGAGGTGATTGATAAATGATAAGTACCCTAAGGGAGGAGCAAAAAAGAACAAGGATGTTATTTGGAGATTTGAATAATAATTTATGGTTTATGAGGGTTTGGTGTACAAGCAAATGACAAACTGGGTCTATTTGAAGTGTCTAATGAAAGAAAAAACTAATAAGATAATGAAAGAGGTATATGGAGGGGGTTTATAGGCCCATATGAATGGGATGGCATTGGCCAGGAAAATCTTAATGATGGGATATTATTGGACAAATATGGAATAAGATTACATCAGAACTGCAAAAAGTTATGACAAGTGCTAGATTCATGGGAATTTCAATCACTTATCGTTGACATAACTATAAAATTTGACTTCCTTTGGTTATTTACAACATGGAGCAACTAGCTTTGGTAAGAGGAGTACAAGTATATCATGGTGGAAGTTGACTATTTTTCTAAATAGATGGAAGCAGAATCCTTTAGAAAACTTGGGGTAAAACAAACGACCCTATTCATAGAAAAGAACCTTATTTGTCATTATGGTGTGCGCTATCACATTGTAATCGATAATGATGTACACTTTCAAGTAGAATTAAAAATGATCCTAGAAAAATATGGGGTGACTCATCATAAATCCTCATTTTACATACTATAAGCAAGTGATGCAGTTGAGGTAGCCAACAAAAATGTTAAGAACATCCTAACTAAGATAGTCAAGACCTACAAGGACCAATTATAAAAGTTACCTTTCGCTCTGTAGCGATACCAAACTACTGTTAGAATGTCGATGAGAGTGACACCTTATTCTCTGATATATAAAATAAGCAATATTGCTAATAGAAGTAGAGATGAAATCCTTTCAAGTGTTGGTTGAGATGAGAATTCCTATATATCAGAGGGTTAAGAACTAATAAGATTAGATGGCTTAATTGGATGAAAATATACTAGAAGCTCTTTACTATATTCAACTATACCAAAAAGGATAGCATGTGCATTCAATAAAATAGTTAAGATAAGCACAATAAAGGTTGGTGATAGCTACCAAAGGCAATGCAGCCACAAGCTCAAGATCCCAAGGGAAAATTCAAGCTAAATTTTAAAGGTCCTTATGCGGTCAAACAAATATATGTAAGTGGTGCTTTGAAGCTATTAGACAATGATGGGAATGAGTTCTTTAAATTGGTAAAAGTAGATAAGCTATAGAAATACTTCATATGAGGAAGTAAGAAAAGTAAATGAGCCCACTAAGTCAAAAACTCAAAAGGGCGGCTTAGGTAAAATTGGGGAGCAAAGAAAAAAAAAAGAAAAATAAATAAGCTCACTAAGTTGAAAACCTAAAAGATGGCATAGGCAAAAATTAATGCATAAAAAAGGAGAATAAATAAAGTAAAAGACAAAAGAGTGTGAACAACCACTAGGGAAGGTGATACCAAGTCAGTAAAGGGTACTGATTGAAGAATAAGGCAACAACAAAGGGAATAAGGAATGGAGAACAAATAGCTAGTATGTCAAAGGCATTGATCGAGACAAGAAAATGAATTAGTGTATCATTATTAAAAGTAGTGATCATCCATTTAATTAATGTGTAATATGCAAATTGCAATGATTTATGACAAGCATAATACTAGAAGAAAATGTATTTGCATAACAAAAGTAATCCTCATCAAAAAAATTTCTGAACTAAATGAAATACGAGAAGTTCCTTTTCTATATGCTCATTGTTGTTATGGAAGTTTTATTGAGATTACAAAGTCTTACGTCTCTAACAATCACAAATCTAAGCCTTGAAGTCAACATTATCAGAGGTAAAGTCCTTAATGAAAAAGGTATAATAGATGTAATAATCAACCTATGTAGCCTCTATTTTATCCAAAAATCATTAAGTAAAAGGTCTCTGTTTGAAGAAAGGAAGAAAGCTTATTGTATCCTATGCAACTTTGAATTGTCGAAGAACTTTAGGTGGGTCACAAAAGGTATTGGAATGATCACACACCCTTCATAGGTCCTTAGAGTGACTTTAGTCAATCTCCACCAAGGACAAGTCCATTAGATGTTAAAATCTAAGACACAAGACAAGCACTCAACCCACTTAACCCCAGTGGAAGCATGTCTTGACAAATGAAAGTTTAATGATGATGGGAAAAGTAACGTCGCACATCCATAATGAAAATCTCCAATAGGTCTAACTTTTCTTATAACCATATCTAAACAAAAAAGAAAAAGATATAATATAAAAAAGAAGAAAAAGTTCATAATGTTAAAAATCCAGAGGCGTGACCTAAGCAAGAATAAACAACTCATTAGATTGAAAACCCATAAAGGGCGGTTTAAGAAAACCTTAATGCAAAAAAATTAGTAAATGTAAAAGTAATAGTAACAGTAATGGTAATGGTGATAAAAATAATAAAAATAAAGAAATGAATGATAGGCTAGAA
Source organism: Omphalea diandra (assembly GCA_949677035.1). Taxonomy (NCBI): domain Eukaryota; kingdom Viridiplantae; phylum Streptophyta; class Magnoliopsida; order Malpighiales; family Euphorbiaceae; genus Omphalea; species Omphalea diandra. Next base: position 26,592 of record CATIWR010296811.1, read on the forward strand.
GAGAAATGTATACCTGAAGTAACAATGGGCTCTTAGTGAAAGACTCACTGATCCCTAGTGCCACTTTGTTCAGGCCCATAATGGTCTCACTAAAGATCATAGAAAGTGGGTTTTTCCCTAATTCAATCTCTTCAATAAGTGACAACACTTATAAATCAACTTTGCCATCACTATTGGCTCTTGTGCATCAAGAATGTAGTGTTGAATTGGTGAATATTTTTAATTTTTAGAGGGAAGGTTTAAAATGCAAGTACAAAAGGAGTAGAAAAATAGAACACACAAGAGTTTATAATGGTTTAAGTGTTAACAAATCCTATATCTACTCCCTAATTCCTTCAATTAGGAATTCCACTAATTCAAAATAGTGTTTTACAAGCTAACACCAAACTTTATAATTTGTGTTTTACAAAGGTTCACACCCAACCTTATAAGTATTTCCTAAGGCTAACACTTAAAGTAATACACGAGTATTTCTATGGCTCACTCTAAACTCAATCCCAATAGTGTTTAAAAGCTCATGCCAAAACATACAATTCAATTATAAAGAGTAAATAGGAGGGGGAGAGAGTGAGAGAGAGAGAGAGAGAGTTACGAAATCAATTTGCAAAAGTTTGGCCTTAGTAAATGCTATTATTTTGTATTTATGCCCATTTGGTGGAGTATTTATGGGTTTCACCTACCAAAGAGATATTACTAATAAAACTATCTTCATATCTCAAAAGTTGATGGCAAAAGCCAACATTGAACGCTTGTTGGACAAAAGTCATGGTCAAAAACACATATTCGTGATCACGATCTTCGTGTTAGCCTGAATTTTTCTAATTCATGGTGTTGAATTCCAACTATGTCTAACGGCTAGTTCTATGTGCCTTATCATCATTGGCTCTTCCACAAAACTAGTCGTTGGATTCCTCAAGTGTGAATGAAGGTTGAGGTTGCTATTTAATACCCTTGGATGTGATCCTTACCATGAAATGGCCTGAGAGAATGGAGATGTTGCCTTAGGCAATTCATAGTCTCTACCACATTTTTGCTACTATGAATTTTGATGTTCCAACAGGTCTTTGAACATGTGGCTTTATTTGGTTGAAAGTTTGAATCCCTGCAAATGTATTAAAAGGTCATGGTTGTAACTTGCACCATGACTCCTACCATGAATTAGCTACCATTTTTTAGTTCAACTCTTTTCTAAGATAACGATCATGACCTCCAGAACACGATTATGAATTAGGAGTCAATTTCCATTCTTTGAAACATTTGCTTCCATTCAATTTCCAATGAGCTCCTATCTTAGTTTCTATCAGATCAACACTTTAAATTGATGTTAAAACCTTTCAATCTATCTTGTCAAGATTAAAAGAACTTAGGTTTAATCAACCTAGTCTAACAATCTTCCCCTTTTTTATTTTGACAACTTAGATTAAATAAGCAAAGGATAAAGAATTAACTAATTGTATTAAGGATTTGGAATTCCATTATGAAGTTAAAGTCGATTGATAAATTAAAGTGATGGAAATATCTCAGGCAATGAATATGTAAAAAAAAAATACTTTATGAAAGTGAAATGCTCCCTCTTAATAAGTTAATGTTTCCCACTATAATTATTATCCTTTTGTATGTAAAGTCATTTTTCTCTCCCTCTTTATCAAGATCAAAAATAAAGGAAATTAAGAGGGAAGATCACAAGTATAATAACAATTTTAATCATAATTTCAATAAACAATCATAATCACCATCATAATCAGTTGAGAATTAGACTAAAACACAAATAACACTTTTATTAAAAATCACACATGGAACAATTGCAAGAACACATTCAAACATTCAAAGATGTTTTGATCACACAACACTAGTAAGCCATAAACATTGAAAACAAAAATAAAGAAAAGACAATGATGATGATAAATAGAAGAAAAAGACAAATAAATTTTTAAAAAGTTAGTGGAGAATCATTATCTTCAATCACTTGGTCATCATCCATTTAAGCTTGAGCACCCTTTTCTTCTTCTTGGGCTTCTTCCTCACCTTTGGTGACCTCCATATCTTTAAAGTTTGGGAGGTGGTAACAAGGGGCACCAACTTTCTCTTAAATGTCCACAAGGTCACTATGAAGATGGTAGAGGAGTTGAAATCTCCTTTTGAACATCTTCATAACCTTATCCAACTTTTTATTGATAAAGAAAAGAGAGATAGAGGCAAATTTTGATTTACATTTTACCTTGGATTAAGAAGGGGCTTCATATGGTGGAACTTGCTCTTGGATGTATTTTTCAATCACTAGTCTCTTCTTTTTGGAAGCTTGAGAGGTCTCCTACTTCTTTGGTCCATAGAACTTAGGGTATACTCATAAGTGTCGGGTTTGATGGCCTTTATCCTGATAAGATAGGGAAAAACAAGAAATTTTTTTTATTGGAGAGATACTTTTTGGTAAGAAAAGCTTCTTTCTGATTATCTAAGGCCCTCCACAAACCTATAAATAGCAGTGATATGAGAGGAAAGGAGGAATTGGCTCTTAGGCTTAGCATTCATGTAGACCAATTGGTCTATAAAATATCTACTAGTTTGAATTAGTTTGTTTATGGTAAGACAATAAGAGAAGATTAGGCCTTTTTGAGAAACCTTTCCATCACCCCTAAAATTAATGGAAAATGTAATGATCTTATGAAGAAGCCAATTGGGTAGAGATTTGATATATTTAGCCACTGAAGTTTTTAGATCATGTTTAGTTTTTATAGAGATTTTAGACCAAACTTAGAATAAATAAGGCCTAAAGAAGAGATATTAAATGTGACACCCTCCCTAGTTTAAAAGTTGAAGAGAGAGCAAAGTTGCTCATAGGTAAGTCATGACTGCTAATTGGTGGTAGTGACCACAAATTCTATATTTGTTAAGTAATTGCTAAAAAATTCTTGGAAAAGTACGAGGAAAATGGTCAACATTTTTTAAATTCAAAATTTGCATGGGCGACATCAAATAGCAACCACTAATTGATAAAATTGAATCTTTTAAGAGGACTTGTACATAGCGACCATAAGTCCCATTCATGGTCACTAATCACAGGTCCTTTTTGAGAAACATTTAAAATTCAAATTTAAAACATGTGGCCTAATCCTAGTGTGATCAAATTGATATTTTGATGTTCAATTCATGCATTTAAGCGTAAATTAAAGCTTAAGTGTTGTTGAATTGACACATCCACAACAATCAACACATAAACATCAAGCATATCAATTAATCTATCATTAATAACATATGTATACAATGAGATTCATTTTCACCTTAGGGATCTCCCATCAAGCATCCTAAGTTCCCTATTAATGAAGTTCATTCTTTTTTCATTAAGGGATTTAATGAAGATATTCGTAAGTTGGTGATTGGTATTAATAAACTGAAGCACCACATTATTACTTTGAACATGATCTCTAAGAATGATGTTTATTGTTAATGTGTTTGCTTCTTAAGTGTTGAATGAGATGCTTAGAAAGATTTATTGCACTTGTGTTGTCATATTAAATGGGAATGTGATCAACATTTTTGTCGTAATCCTTGAGTTTTATTTCATCCAAAGGACTTGAGTGCAACGATAACTTGTTACCATATATTTCACTTTAGTGGTGAATGAGGCAATTAAAACTTACATCTCGCTAAACCAAGAAACTAAACATTCATCAATAAATTGGAAAGTTCTAGAAATGCTCTTCCTATCCATCAAACTATTTGCATAATCCGCATCTTAGTATTCCAAAAGGCTAAAATATGAGTTTCTAGCATACCAAAGTCCTAAATGTATTATACAATGCAACTATTTCAAAATCCTTTTAATAGCATGCAAATGTAATTCTTTAGGGCAAGATTGAAATCTAGCATATAAGCAAATGCTAAATATAATAGTGGGTCTAAAAGCATAAGATAAAAGAGAAAGCTAATCATACCTCTATACTTTTTTCATCAATAGGTTTACCCGGTTCATCTTTGTAAGCTTAGCTCCCTTGCATCCATCCATGCCAAACCTTTTGAATAGCTCCTTTATGTACTTAGCTTGGTTGATGAAGATGCCCTCTTTGGTTTGCTTAATTTGAAAACCATGAAAGAACTTAAGCTTGCTTATCTCAAATTTCATAGTCATACATTTAGCAAATTCCTTATAAACATATTCATTAATAGCAATAAAAATAATATCATTAACATCTATTTGCACAATGAGTGTCTCCTTATTATGCATTTTCATAAACAAAGTAGTATCAACCTTGTCTTTTTTAAAATCATTTCGTAAAAGAAATGAACTAAGCCTTTCATATTAAACTCTTAGAGTTTGTTTCAAACTATATAAGGCTTTAGTTGATTTGGAAACCTAATTTGGGAAATCATGAGACTCAAAACCCAAAAGTTGTTGAACATAAACTTCTTCCTCAATGAGACCATTTAAAAATGCACTTTTCATATCCATTTGAAAAAGCTTAAAATTCAAATGACATGTAAATGCTAAAAGAATCCTAATGGCCTCTAATCTTGTTACGGGGCCAAAAACTTCATTACAATCAATGTCTTCCTTTTGGTTATAACCCTTAACAACCAATCTAGATTTATTTCTTATTATGAAACCTTGCCTATTTAACTTATTCCTAAACACCTATTTGCAACCTACAATCGGATGTTCTTTAGGCTTAAAAGCAAGTTCCCAAACTTTGTTTCTCTCAAATTGATTAAGTTCCTCTTGCATTGCAATCACCCAACTTTCATCATCAAGAGCCTCATCAAATGACTTTGGCTTAATTTAAGAAACAAAAGCTAGATTATTATCTAAAGCATGTAATTGAGCTCTAATACTTACTCCCTTTGATGTCTCACAAATGATAAGATCATTTGAGCAATCTTTAGAGTATCTCTAATCTTTTAGAAGTCTTTGAGCTTGGTTCTTCTCTTATTATGGTTAAGCTTGCTCCACTTCTTAAGTACGTTCATTATCTTCAGGATCAATCACATTCTCATTAGGTGTGGAGTTGAGCTCTAATATTTCTAAGTCACCTACAATATCAACAACAATAGTACTTTTCCCAAGATCAAGTTTACTAGACTCATCAAATACAACATTCATATATTCTTCAACTACCATAGAATTTTTATTAAAGACCTTATAGACTTTGCTAGTGGTGAAATAGCTGAGAAAAATGCCTTCATCAATTTTGAAGTAAAATTTTCAAATTTGTCTTTGGTATTTAGAATGTAGCATTTGTAACCAAATACTCTAAGATATGAAAGCTTAGGTTTTCTTCCATTTCATAGCTCATACGAAGTTTTATTTAGAATGGGTCTTTTGAAAACACGATTTGTAATACGACATCAGATATTGATGGCTTTGGCCTAAAAGTAATTTGGTAAAGAATACTCATTAAGCATAATTTTAGCCATTTATATTAAAGTTCTATTTTTCCTTTTTATAACATCATTTTGTTATGATGTTATAAGAGTGGGAAACTTATGAGGAATCACATTCTCTAAGCAATAGCATTCAAAGATACATTTTGAAATTCCTTTCCATGGTCACTCCTAATAATAGAAATGAAGTAACCTTTTTCATTTTGGACTCTTTTGGCAAAACTTTTTAAAGTATCAAAAGTATCACTCTTACGAGTAAGGAAGGATACCTAAGTAAATCTAAGATAGTTATCAACAAGCATAAATGCATAATGTTTTCCACCAAGGCTAATATTCCTAGTAGGTTCAACTAAGTCCATATGAATAAGTTGAAGAGGATTAAGAGTACTTATAATATTTTTTGCTTTGTAGGATGCTTAGTGTTGGTTTTCCATTTGACAAGGTCTACATGTCTTGACCTTTGTAAGCTTGAGCTTTGGAAGACCTACTACTGGGTCTCTTTTTGACAAACTTTATAGAAGCTCCTCGTTAATATGCCCAAGTCTTTTATGCTAAAGCCAAGACTCATTGCTAATTGAAACAAGACACTTAAAGCTAAAATGTCTAAGTCAATCAGGTAGGTATTATCTCTCCTTTTACCCTTAAAGACTACCTTTTTATCCACCAAGGTGGTAACTTGACATTCTATAGGGCAAAGATGACTTTATTACCTTTATCATATGATTGACTTGCATTCAATAAATTATGTTTCAATACCTCAATCAAAAGAACATTGTCAATGAGAGAACAACCTTTCTTACTAACAATTCAATGTCAATTACCTTACCTTTAGCATTGTTAAATGTGACATTACCACCTTCATTCTCTTTAATGTCTATGAATAACTTTTTATTCCCTATCATATGCTTTCAGTACCCACTATCCATATGTCAATCATTATCTTCCTTAGTGGTTTCTAAGCATTCCTATAACATAAAAATATTTCACCTTTATTTAAGTACCCAAACATACTTGGGTCTTTGGGGTTTAGGCTTAAAAAGGCCTTTTAATTTAAGGTGTGCCTTTCTAATATAACAAAAGACATTAATATGTCTATAACTCATGCAATAGTGGCATTAGAGTTTAGACTTGTGAGTTTTTCTCCTATGCATTACCTTAGTATGAGTAGGAGACCTTCTCACAATTAAGTTATGTGAATGCATGCAAGTGCATGAGTGATAAGGAGTATAAGAAAAGTTTTTTATGTGTATGTTTGGACATGCTTCTTTGAGTACATGTATGCATGGTTGGCTCTTTGAAGCTTAACTCTTCAGCCTTAAGGAGCCTTCCATTTGCCTTCAAGCTTAAAAGGCTTAATGCTTGGAGCATTTTTCTTCCCAACAATCTCAATACCAGAAGTTTGAGATATAGAAGTTGTAATGAATGTAGGAGGAGAAGATATAGATGAAAAAGCTCCATTAAAGCTTAAACCATGTCTTACTAAGAGTGATCTTTGAGATACAATGAGAGTATCCAAAGCTTCTTTCCCTTTGTGAAATTTTGAGATGGACTTTCTAAAGTTAATTACTTTACCTTTTAAAGTGTCATTTTCTTTTCTCAAAGAATTAAGACAGGATGAAGTTTTAGAAAGATTTTTTTTAGAGATTTCTTGAGTTATTCATCAGAAGTCCTCAAGTCACTTATAAGATCATTTAAGCTTTTAAATTCATCCTTATGTTTTGAACACTTTTTCTTATAAGTGTTCATTTGAGACTTATATTTATCACATCTCAAAGTTAGAGTTTTAAAAAGCTCATCATCCATATCATCAAATGCATCAAGTTCATCAAATGAATGAGATGAAGTACTTACCTCAATGGATAAGTCCTCTTAAGCCATGAATTATAGGTTGGAACTTTTTCATCTTTTTCTTCCTTACTTAAGCTATCATCCCAACTAGCCTTGAAGCTTTTCTTCTTATTTGTCCCATTCATTTTCTTTTTCAACTTGGGACATTTGGATTTCATGTGCCTTTGCTTCCTATAAAAGAATCTTACCTCATTCTTCTTTTCTTTAAAGTTAGGAGAAGCCATTTTAAATTTGTGCCTATCTTTTCTTCTTTTAATGAGCTCTTATTGCTACCTCATTTTCCTTCTTCTTACTTTCATCACCATCACTAAAGGCAACTTCAACCTCTTTGTCTTTGCTTGAAGACTTGAGAGCAAGAGTCTTCTTTTATATTTTTTCATTATTGTCACCTTATGCTCTTAACTTTTTCATCTCTTCATCCTTTTTTTTTTGGCTAGCTTATGAGTGAATAGCTTGTTGATAAGGACATCCGTGGTCACCTTTCCAATCTTTGGATTAGTTTCTTTAATACTATAAAGTCTAGCACCAAACTTCTTAAGAGGAAGAGATTTGAGTATTTTTAGTGTTTATCTCATGGTTTGTAAGAATTCTTCCAAACTTCTTCATGTTTATGACAATGGAGAGGACACTATTGGTCATGTCAGTGATGTTTTCATCATCTCTCATCATGAAGAGTTTCCACTTCATCACATATATCTACAACCTATTAAATTTTATAAATGTAGTCCCTTCATGGTAGTTCTCTAAGGCCTTCCACATCTTATATACGATTAGGCAATGTTGAACTCTACCAATCTCCTCCCTTGATAAGGAACTAAGGAGAATGGTCATTGCTCTCTTGTTCTTGCCATTTGACTTTCTTTGAGCTTCCATCCATTCGTCCTTTAAAATAAACTCTTCACTACTATCTACCACTTTGGTTGAAGGCTTCCATTCCTTTGCTACAATGTTTCATAAATCCATCACATCACTATCTAAGTAGATCTCCATTCTATACTTTCAATGAATATAGTCAGATCCATCAAAAAAAGGTTTGAGATGAGTATGGATTCCTTCTTGTGCCATGATTTTTTCTCGCACAATTAAGGCTTTATTTAAGACTTAGCTCTGATGCCACTTATTGTCCCTTATGCACTAAGAAGGGTGGGGTGAATTGGTGAGAAATTTAAATTTTTAGGGGAAAGGTTTAAAATGCAAGTATAGAAAAAGGAGTAGAAGAATAGGACACAAGAGTTTATAATGGTTTGAATGTCAGCAAACTCTACGTCCACTCCTTAATTCTTCCAATTAGGAATTCCACTAATGTTAAATGGTGTTTTACAAGCCCATACTAAACTTTATAATTTATGTTTTATAAAGGCTCACACACAACCTTACAAGTGTTTCTTAAGGCTAACACTCAAACCTATACAAGAGCTTTTATATGGCTCACTCTTAAACCTAATCCTAATAGTGTTTAAAGCTCACATAAAACTTTTTACAACTCAATTACAAAGAGTAAATAGTAAAGAGAGAGTTAAGAAATCAATTTATAAGAGTTTGGCCTTAATAAATGCTATTCTCTTTCATTTATATCCATTGGGTGGAGTATTTATAGGTTTCACCTACCAAAGAGACATTATTAATAAAACTATCTCCATATCTCAAAAGTTGGTAAAATCTACTATTTAATGCTTATCAGACAATGGTTGCGGCAAGAACAAACATTCACAATAGCGATCTTTGTATTATACTGAATTTTGCTCATTCGCGATGGTGAATTCCAACTATGTCTATCGATTAGTTTCGTGTGTCATTTCGTAATTGGCTCTTCCAAAAATCTAGTTGTTAGGTCCCTCAATTGTGAATGAAAGTCACGATCACTATTTAATATCCTTAGACATGATCCTCCTTGTGAAATGGCCTAATAGATCGGAGATGTTGCCTTAAGCAATTCATAGTCTCTACTACATTTTTGCTACCATGAATTTTAATGTTTAAACAGGTCTTTGAGCATGTGGCGTCATCTAGTTGTGAGTTTGAATCCCTCCAAATGTATTAAAAGGTCACGATCGTGACTTGCATCATGACTCTTACTGCAAATCAGCCTACCTTTTATGGTTCAACTCTTTTGTAAGATAGCAGTCACAACATCCATATCACAATGAATTAGTAGGCAATTTCCATTCTTTGAAACATTTGCGTCCATTTAATTTTCAATAAGTTTCTATCTTAGTTTTTATAAGATCAAGACTTGAAATTGATGTTAGAACTTTTCAATCTATGTTGTCAAGATTAAAATAGAGTTTTGACTTAGATTTGACCAATGTAGTCTGCCTATCGTCTCTTTATAGCAAAAATTCTCCTATCAGAATAACTATTATGATATAGGCTTACGCAGCCTTAAAATTACCCTTTGAGGAGTTTGACGTGAGCAAAGTATATGTTAAAATCTTTTCTTTTCCCAAAATATATATGGGTACCGCATCGTAGCAAAAATTAACTCCATCTTTTGAATGTATAGGTAATTCAAATGCAATAATGCCATTCAATCTACGCTAGTGATGGGAAAATTGAGAATACCACCAAACTCCTCTATTAAGGGGGGCAAATCTTAGTTTCTCTAAAGTGAAAGGAATGGGTAATTGGATCCTATAAAATAAAGTGGTTTGTAGAAATTTGATATTAAGTCAAACAGAAGAAAGATATAGAAGGGCTCTGAAACCCACCCTAGGGAGGCTGGACTAATATGGAGTGGGAAGAAACTTTATAAGTACTCTAGCCATGTTTAGAAGTTGAAAAATAGCAGATGGGGTGCTGAAATTGAGAAAAATAAGTTTTAAAAGGAGGAAAAAAAATGAATAATGCTTTATAAATATGAATAAGTAAGCTATCTATATAGACCATCATGACTATCTATGTAGACAAATATTCATCTGTATAGACAACTTATTAGTCTGTACAAATAACTTTTCTTATAAATTCTATAGTGAAATCTCTTTTGTATTTTTGGCATTTAGATAATCTTAGACTTGTTTGAAAAAGCTCATTTATATTCAAATGGGGAAAATCAATATGCCATTCATTTAAACCATGCATAGAACATCATAAAAGCAAGCTAGCCATTCATTATGGAAAAAATGCAAAGTTTGACAAAATCAAGGTATTCAAACCCAAAAGTACCCTAGCATCCTAACTTGAAAAAGTAAGATGGCCCACAAAATGCCAAATAGTTGAAATATTAGTGTCCAAGTTTAATATAGTTCAAATGATGAAAAAACAAAACATAAAGCCTAAGGGAATTTAAAGGGCATCTATAGAATGCCTAGTCCTCATCGTCCTCTTCCCCCTTCGAAGTACTCATATAGCCCTCGAACTCGATAAGTAGTAGGTGCTTCATGCTCATTTAGAGCTCTGCAAGCTCATTACAGATCTCACGGAGCAACCCTATCCTTGATATGCCTTTTATAACCAATACAAGGTTAGGATGGTTTTATGCACATGAGCACATAGTCACGTATACATCACTTTTTTTACTAACCTATATCTCATAAGTCTATTTTGTCAGTGTCTTTTTTAGTGCAGTAATAATGTTGAACATAAGCTTGGCTCAAATGTAGGGAATTTACAAGCATAACAAAAGATAACGATGCAAAAGAAAGAAGATAAAGAGATACTTACATGGATTGTGCCAATAGGCTCGAATAAGCATAATGATTGCATAAGCTCTAAGGACATCATAGAGCTAGTTGAGGAAGAGAACATGTCTTCACAAACCTATCAGGAAATAGGTCTAACCCCTCAACCACTATAGAATCTAAGCTTGATGCCTTCATAATATGGGCCTATTTATAACCTCAACTGTCAATATAGGCTCTATGGGTCTTTGTTTATAGTGCACTATTGAGCTATAAGTGTTGCATTGTATACCATCCTTACATATGCCTTATACTAAGGGAATACCTAAATGTTTGCATTAAATTGTGAAGTGTGCCCACTAAAGACTCTACCATCCACGTGTGATACCTTTAAACCCTATAGCAAGTTACTTACTTGGGCGAAGCTCTAACACCTACTGTAGATCATCCATCTCCATGTTAGATGCCTAAAACATGTCCATTAGTAGGTGTTATGGTATAAGGCATGCATCAAAACCCTCTTGCTAAAGTAGTACCTATTTTTTTAAAATGACCTATTATCAAGTGGTGTCCATAGGGCCACTCTATGTCCACTACCTTAGGCTACCAAAAGAGAAAGAAATTTTATTATAAGTATTCTATTGAATTCACAAATATTATAAAACTAATAATCAAATTTTATTTTTTATAATAAACATAATTGAGCCATTGTAAGCTCGTTTAGGTGATTTTACCTAATGTTTAGTGATTTTTTATTGTGATGCGTAAAGCTCCAACGCATAAAATAAAGGTACCATAGCTCCATGCCATCCAAAGGGTTATCACCTTCGAACAATCCTAGCTTAATGGCTTAAACCTACTGAAAATTCATCATCAATAAAATTAAAATGACAATAAATGAGACAATGCTTACTATGAGGACCCACTAGGAGTCATTCATATACAACATCCTACAGTAGTAATGATCTAAATATCAGTAAAGATGAGCTTTTTCCACTAACCCCCAATCAAAGTGGTGAGCTAACTCCAGGTCCTTAAGGGTTGGCGGTAGACAAATCTCCGTAATGTCCCTAAAGTTGGAGAATAGAGTCACATCCAGCTATAAAGAAGGACGTAATAAGTTTATTGGTCAATATGCTCTTGACGGCTCTCATCAATCATAGTTGAATCACTCATCTTCAAGCTTGAACATTCAAAAATAGTGTTCCCTTTTATATAGGGAACACATCCTAGCAATTGATGGATGTAATTCATTTAGAGCATCAAATGGTAGATGCCAACATTAGTCAATAATAGGATTCCTAAGCAACAAATCCTAATCAAATAGGTAAAGTCACCTAGTGTAAACATCAAATCTCCTATTAGTGACAGAAGGTATGTATGGGTGGTATTTATCAATCTCTCAATCAATGCATGTATGATTGTCACGTCACTTTAAGGAGGCTGATCTAGTAGAGTCTTTAATAAGGGAAGAATCCATGTCTCCTTTATACATGAGGTCCCTCATATAGGTAATTAACAAAACTAAGCGCTAATGGGCGTGAGTGCCCTACTCTCTTACTGAAATGGATATTGCCTTGTAAAAGAAAATGAAGTTAGAATAACATAACATGAATGAAAAAGGATAATTATGGTCAATGATGCTAAATAAATCAAAGTAAATGTCAAAAGGCACAATAGCTCATGTTAAAAAAAACTATAAAATGCAATGTTTCAGTTACACATAATATACATAAAATTAACTAAAGAATTGACTCTTTACATTTTACACAAAAAAAAATGCACAAAATACTAATTAATCTAAATAACAAGTGTGAGCATCAGGTTCTAAACCTCAATATGTAAGCTCGATGATAAAAACTATTAGAGTTATCCCTCAAAATGCAAGGAGACTTATAAAAGGAAAAAGAGCAAAGGCCTTAAGAAGCCTTAGATCAAGCCTCAAACCAAGACTAAAAATCTAATTCTACCAGTCATAGTTTAAATGGCTGCATAGCCATCTAACTTGCTATATAGCTAGGCACTAAACCCTAGCCAGTAAAACTTTTTGGAATTAGGCCCCTTATAAACTAAATGGATATACAACAACTAGTGGGTTATACAACTAATCTCTTAGATGTACAGACTACTTGGAAACCTTAATTCCAAAACCTTAATGGCCCTTGTTTATTGGGGATTATGAATAAACAAAGGCTTTAATTCCAAAACCTTCATGCCCCTTATAAACTAAATAGATGTATAGCAAACTAGTGGGTTATATAGCTAATATTTTAGATGTACAAACTATTTGGAAACCTTAATTCCAAAACCTTCATGGCCCTTGTTTATTGGGGGTCGTGAATAAAGTGCAACCAAACGATTCGTAGCTTTAGTGTACTTTTCCTCCATTATAAATTCTTCTCATTTTAAAGAGAGATGGGAGTCTTGGATAACCCTAAGGTTACTCTACTAAAATTATCACTTTCATACCTTAAATACATAAAAACCTAAGGTTTTTGAGACTTTTTTTTGTATATTCCTTAGCAATTAGAGGATAATTTATCAATTTTAATGCCTCTGAAGGTAAGGCATAACTAAAAGAGCATCTAGAATCTTGACTACTTTCCCTTTCATTTTCTTTTCTTTTTGAAAAAATCTCAGTCACAGTAATTTATACATACCTATTTGTGGTCTGTAAAGACCACTAAGTAGATTATACATATCACCAATTGGTTTGTATAACCCACTTTGACTATGGAATAATAGAGTTTTCTTCTTCTTCCCTATTTAAATTATTTTAGGTTTGTAGGGATTAAAAGGGTTCTTTTATGAGCTTTAGTAACTGAATAGGGTTAGGTCTTATACCTATGACCTTTATTCTCCTATTTTGCAAGGAAAAAATCAAAAAGGAAAGGTTTTTACACTTACTTCTTAATAATTTTAACACATTTTCTTATGTTCTTTTCTCTTTATTTCTTTATGTATTTATGTTACTATTGTTGTGGATATGATTGGGATAGAGAATCTTTTATTCCCAAAGACTATACGATTCTAATGCATGTTTATGTTTCATTTACTATCTGTGTGGGTTTTATCTTTACCACCATGAGGGGATGGCTAGCTCATTAGCTTGATCACCTTCTCTTCTTTCTTATGTGGTTGTTTTAAGCATGTTTAAGGGAAAGAGTCTATCATTCTATGACCCATAATTTTAGTTGTTCCCATAATCTAATATAACACATACACTTATGGCTTTGTTATTGGTTTTTTCACCACCATAGTGTCTTAGCTCTCTTAAGAGCTATGGGTACCTTAAAGATGTTATTATTCTTTAAGAGTGTTAATGGATGAGAACTCAGTATTCTTAGGAATCCAAATTAATAACTTTAATCCTTGCTCAAGGCCTCTCTTTTGTCCCCTAAATGCATTTTATGAGTTTCATTGCCTTATGTCCCCATGTTAATCATCTTTTTTTCATTATTTATTCTTCATATATGATTTACCATATTATCTTATTAATGTGGGATGATGGACTTAGGAACATGCATAGGTTCCCCAACATGGAGGTATGGTGAGACTTTTTTTTTAAATGCATTTCCATTTTGTTTATTTATTTTGTTGCTCTATTCTTACGATATCAATAACTTGTGTGCTTTAGTGTGTAGGCTGTTACTTGAGCTTGTGTTAGATTTAACTATGCATGATGATCTTGATGATTATACTTATGGTTATTGATATGCATGACCTGCCCTTTTAAATATGATATGATCCCTTTCCCTTTTTGAGATTCATTATAATGATGCTTTGATATGATTGATTAGATTACACTAGGAACATGCTTTGGAGCATTAATCAGACTAATTAATTATAAGGTTAAAATGGTAAAAAGTGAATCAAAGATGCCCGAAGGCTAGATCCTAATATTTGGGCGATTTAGGGGTGCCTAACTTCTTCCTTAAGCCATTCTCAATTTTCAAACCCAATCTCTAATGGGGTGAAGACAAATTAGGCTTTCTAAGTGATTTAGCTAGGTTTAAATTTTTCCTTTGCTTCGATTCTTGTATCAACCAAAGTCAAGTGATGACTCCACTTTTCATTAGGGATGGTATTAATGTATTATCCCATCGTGCTCCCTTGTTAACCATCAAAATTAGAAAAAGGGCTTCAGTTATGCATGGGCCTAAAGGATCCCTATTGATCCAAATGAGTGATATTTATTGCGTTGTACCAACATATGACCCCATCCTATCGATCCTCGTTGATCGATAAAGGATGGAGTCATAAGCAAAATTTCACTTATTTGAGCTTAATCCATCATCTTAGGCAAGCATAATATGGAAAACCACAATTGAACACAAGGTTTAAGACAAACATAAAAAAGCATAGCAACTCGGGCTAAAAGCTAAGAATTTAAAACCACAAACTCTAGGTACGAATATTACACACAAACATATTCCAAAAACTAACTTCTCATGTTTTATCTATAAGGACATGCAAAATGCAAACTAAATTCGAAGAACATGGAAAATCACAATTATGTGTGAAATTATATACTAATGTCGAAAGAAAAGTATGTGTAAAATCAAATTAAATAATTTTTTAAAACTAATATTGGTTTTCAATGAGCATAGGAAATCAATAATAAGCTTAATGGACATACATAGCCAAAACATTGGACTCACAAACATCATAGACATTAATTCACGAAAAGTCAGGTAAAATTGCAAAAAAAAAAAATAATCTAAAAATTTTCATAAAAATCAATAATCTAAAAATTTTCATAAAAATCCATAAAATTTGTGAAAGCAACCTATAAACTGTTTACAATTCACAAAATTTGAAAATATTTGATAAAATTTTGACAAATCCCAAAATAAAATTTATTAAAACCTATTAGTATACATTATACTCTTCTAAAGCTATTTTAAAATTAATTTAGACAATCTCAATGTGCACAAATAAAAAAAAAAGCAACATAAGCATGTGAAAATGCAAAAATAATTAGACTGATAATTAGGAAATAGTTCCAAAAATCCCAATTGAAAGCTAACCTAATATTCACATGCAGATCAAGGTTTGCAACAAATGCTTAAACTTCAAAAGTGCCAAAAGAAAAGAAGGAAATAAAGATAAAAAAAAATAAAAGAAGTACATATATGTTGAGCCTTCTAGGTTCCAAGCTCTTATTTGATGATTACAAACAAGTCTTAGGACTAACATTTTGTTTAGAGAACATGTGACCCCAAAGCATTGGCATCACTTCTCTACTTTGAATGATGTGTTTCGAATGATAACAAAACTAAGAGAAGTTCTAATGTTTATATTTTAGTGGTTTTGTATCCTATAAGGGGAGAATGTTATGATAATGTTTGAAAGATATGTGACCCCAAGTGTTTTTGTATAAGAGGTGTAGTTTGAGACAACCAACAGGCATTGTGAGATTCCAAACGAGCATTGCAAACATCCAATAGGCATTGGAAAACATGTGCAGTGCCCAAAGCATTCTAGACCATACAATGGGCATTATCCTTTCATAATGGGCATTTAATAAGTGCTCTAGGCTGAGTTGTGTTGGACCTCGCAATGGGCGTTGATCTGGCTAAGCAATAAGGATTACATTTTCGTAATAAGTGCTAGAAAAATGCCTAAGATTGAACTAAAGTTTCTAGAACTCATGGATGTTGGGCCTTCTAAATAGGCATTAAAGGAGTTTCCAATAGACATTGCTAGTTCCTCAATAGGCATAGAAGTAACTGTGCAAAGTTTGAAAAATAGTGTACCAAATTCATGCTTTCTAGGAAATCCATAACAGGTGTTGATCATGAGCCAACAGGCATTGAAATTAAGATCAATGGGCGTGGAAGAATTGTCAACGAGCCTAGGAGCTATTTGTTGCAAGTTTAATAAATGTTGCTGATAATCAATAAGCATTATCACCTCTAACGACTAGTTTGAAGAAAAGTTGTCAAACTTCACTTCAAATACTCCAACGACTAGTTTTGTAGTTTAGGTATAAAAGGAACATTTCTGAAGATCAAAACAATTGATGAAATTTTGTAAATCATTTGTAATCATTTAGAGAACATCCTTGTAATTCTTTATGCAAACCTTTTTGGGTGTTGCTTGTATTTTAAATAGAGTGAGATCATTTTGTTACCTTTTTACGAGTAGGTTTTCTTGAGCAGTGAAAATGTATTTATTGCCTAATAAGAGGCATTTATATCTTAGGAAATGTAAGGATTGGGTTAGCTTTCTTATTCCTTGTAAAAGAGAGCAGTTATAAAGATTCTTCCTAAGCCTAAAAAGGGAAGATGGTCCTTGAGCCTGTAAAAGTGAAGGTTCTTTCTTAGCCTGAAAAATGGAAGGTTTTTTCTTGAGCCTGAAAAAAGAAATTGAAAGGCCTAACTAAAAGCTTAGGGAGTGAAGTAGGCATTGTCGAACCATGATAAAAATCTTTATGTTTCAGTTGTGTGTTTGTTTTTGCTCTGTTTTATTTATAACCTAATCCACCCCCCTTTCCCCTCCTTAGGTTGTCAAATCTCCATCTTCAACCAACAATTGGTATCAGAGCCTAACCTTTTTTGAAGTTTAAGTGCAAGAGGTACATGATCATGACAATTGTTAAGTCTTCTTACTATGGAAGCTTTCTGAAAAATGGACTAATTCAAACCAGAGGAAGCTATTTGCCAATAGAGCTAGAAGCCACTATCAAGAGGAAATAAGGAGAAAGTGTTTAATAAATTCCACATCTATAATTGATGATGAACTCTCCTTCAATAGAAAGATAAATAAGAGGAAGACAAAAATGAAAGCAAAAGTTAGATGTCTAATGCCCAAGGAGGATGAATCAAATGAGGTCTCTCCTAATGAGGTATTTAAATTTGATGATGATGTCAAAAATAGGTTCATAGTAGAAAATCTGATTAAGGCTCTAAAATCAATAAATAATTACTTGGATAAATCTTTCTCTCGAAATAAGATTTTGAGAAATGACAATGAATTGTTGAAAAAATGAAATTTCCTCTATTTCTAAAATTAAAGATGACATTTTTAAATGAAGTGATTGTTTGATAAAAGAAAAAGAGAAACTACTTTCAAAAGCACTTTTCTTAGACTCAAATGAAAGAGAATTTAAAAAACTAAAAATTAATGCTTTCAAAAGAGAAAATGAAGAGTTAAATTCTAAAAATAAATTTTATGAAACTCTTTCCAAACAAAAAAACAATTTAAAAAAGGAGGTTTTGGACTTGAAAAACTCTTAAATTTTATTAAAGGAAAAAGAAAAACTGGATTTAAAATTGGATTTACTTTTAGGCTCTTAAAGAGATAATAATGTGAAACACGACATTGGATATAATCATGCCTCTTCCTCTACTTCTAAAAGTGTATTTGTTAGAGCTTTATCTTCTAGAACACCTAGTCTCCAAGGTGTTGAATCACTAAGCTCTTCATAAAACTAAATGCTAGTGCAAAAGCCTAAGAGCACAACACTATCACATGCATACACTAAAAAGCCTAGGCAAAGGGCTAATCATGCTTATATGTAAGCATCTCATAAGCCAAGAAGGCAAAATGTGCTACACTCTATACCTAGAAGAAAAATTACACATGATCACATTCACTCTGAGGTGTGCATATATAAAAGATTCATGTGTATAATCATAATTGCTCTTACTCAAACTCTCACAAGTTAAAAGTAAATCATGCGTTTAGTTATGGAACTAAGTATTTCAAGAATGCACAGGTTCCTTCACATTTTAGGCATTAATCTTTTAGGAAGCCACCTCACATTTGCTCTACAAATGAGCTTAAGAAAGCATTCATTCGGCAATGCTTTTATTATGAAAAATTTGGCCATAAAGCATAATTATGTTATGCTAGGTTGAGAGATGAACATGTTTATACTGTTAACCCACATGGACCCAAAAGAAAATGGATACCAAAGAAAGTTTAATTTTGCAAGTTTGGAAGCTCCTCACTCTCTGCTCAAAATGAAGAATCGAATGGTGATTAGAGTTGTAGAATTTGAAGAAGCTATTGTATTGTAGGAATCATAAACTGTAATGTATGTCTATCCCTTTTTGTTGTCAAACATGCTTTTGTTAAGGGGGAGTTTACATCTATCCTTTGTCTTTTATTTTCCTCAACACATGAATAGAACATGTGACCCCAAGTTATGTCAACTAAGTCTTTGTTTGAATATCTTAGGAGATTTGTTGAAGGAAGCATATAGATAGAGAAAGTTTTTTTTCTAAGTGGTCCACATTTTTTGTATCATCCTATTTACTTTCCTTTTGATAAATTTGTTCTAAATTTTTCTGGGGAGTTTTTTGTATATTTTTTTCATGATGACAAAAAAGGGGGGGGGGGGGGGGGGAAGTTTTTGGATGCTTTAATTGGTATGTGTTTTGATTGGTATCATTTAATTTAGCTGGATACTTTTATTTTAACTTATTTGTTTGGATACATTTAGTATGTTTTTAACATTCAACATTTGGTATTCTATGTGGTATATTTGGTATCTAGCCTTATATAGATATTTTGATTGGTATATTCTTTATTTTTTATGCATTTTACCATTTAGTATCTTTTTATTTCAAAGTTTTGTATTTTTTTTGGTATCAAAGCATCTTTGTTTTGTCATCATTCAAAAAAGGGGAAGAATATTTGGAGAACATGTGACCCTAGTCATTCGCATTACTTCTTCACTTTGAATTATTTATTTTAAATGATAATAAAACTATAACAAAATCAAGATAAGTTTTAATATTTGTATTTTAGTGTTTTTGTATCCTATAGGGGGAGAATGTTATGATAATGCTCAGAGAATATGTGACCTCAAGTGTTTTTGTATAAAAGGTGTCGTTTAGGATAACCAACGGGCGTTGTGAGATTCTAAACAATTATTATGAACATCCAAATGGGCATTGGACAACTCGCAATAGGTGTTGGAAAATATATGTAATGTCTAAAGCATTTCGGACCTCATAACGAGTGTTGTCCTTTCACAACGGGAGTTAAATAAGTGCTCTAGGTTAAGTTGTGTTGGACCTCACCATATGTGTTGAGAATTCACAACGAGTGTTAATCTAACTAAGAAACAAGCATTGCATTTTCATAACAGGAGTAGAAATAGTAGCTAAGATAGAGCTAAAGCTTCTAGAACTTGAAATGGGTGTTGACCTTTCTCACTAGGCATTAAAAGAGTTTCCAATGGGTATTGCGAGTTCCTCAATGAGCGTGGAAAGCAATTATGCAAAGTTTGAAAAACATAGCACCAAGTTCAAGCTTTCTAGGAAATCTAAAATAGGCATTTATCATGAACCAATGAGCATTGAAGTAAAGATCAACAAGCATGGAAGAATCATCAACAAGTGTTAGAGTTATTCGTTACAAGTTTAATAGGCGTCGCAAAGAATCAATAGGCATTGTCACCTCTAACGGCTAGTTTGAAGAAAAGTTGTCAAACTTAACCTCAAGTACTCCAACAGATAGTTTTATAGTTTGGGTATATAAGGAAAATTTCTAAAATAAAAACAATTGATGAAACTTTGGAAATCATTTGTAATCATTTAAAGAAGATCCTTATAATTGATTGTGCAAACCTTTATGAGTGTTGATTGTGTTTGGGTAGAGTGAGATCATTTTATTACTCTTTTGAGAGTAGGTTTTCTTGAGCACTGAAAGTGCATTTGCTGCCTAATTAAGAGGCATTGGTATCTTAAGAAATAGAAAGGTTGGGTTGACTCTCTTGTTCCTTGTAAAAGAGAGCAGTTGTAAAGGTTCTTTTTGAGCTTGAAAAGGGAAGGTTGTCTTTAAACCTGTAAAAGGGAAGGTTCTTCCTTAGGGAAGGGTTTTTCTTAAGCCTGGAAAAAGAAATAGAAAATCCTAAATGAAAGCTTAAAGAGTGGAGCAGGCATGTTGCCTAACCACTATACAAATCTCTGTGTTTGATATGTGTGTTTGCTTCTACTGTATTTGTATTTGTTTTTATTTACAATCTAATACACCCACTTTAAAGTTACCATATCTTTATCTCTAATAAACACATTTGCCTAAGAATGTTTGTGTTAAAACTTGTAGGTACATTAATTTCCTTAAACTATAATGATTGGAGAGGAATTTACTCTTAGCTCATTTAAGTTAAAGATTGAAAAACTCTAAGTATTAAAAGATGAGAATTAAAGCAAACTCAACTGAATTATCTAATGGGTGTTACCATTTTCAACAAACATTAAGGACTGCGTAATAGGCATTACTTCATTTGCAATAGGTGTTGGACAAGTGTTCAAATATGAGCTATGCTCTATAGACCATGCCATGGGCATTGTGATTTCGCCACAGGCGACAGACAAGTGCTCAGGTATAAGCTATGCTTTCTGAACCTCGCAATAGGCATCGTGATTTTGCAACAAGTGTTGAATGAACCTCATAACTATTGTTGCACTTTCACAAAAGGTGTTAGAGAAGTGCTCTAGTTTGAGTAATACTCTATGGACCTCAAAACCAGCATTGTACTCTTGCAATCGACATTGAAAAAGTGCTCTAGTGTGAGCCACACCTTTTGGACCTCCCAACAAGGTAAACTTAAATAATCAATAAGTGTTGAGATGTTTCCAATAAGCATTGCAAAAATTCCAACAAGCCTTATATCACTTCTGGAGATTTTAAAAAAAATAGAGCAAAAAGATCACATTTTCTAAAAATCAACAATACACGTTGAGCAAACTCCCACTGACATTAAAGGTTAGAATCAATGACCATTACTTTTGTCTAATGACCATTGAAGAAAAAGTGAAATAAATATTGAAAAAGTCAAAGGAGGAGCCTTAAGCCAACTACTCTCAAACAGCTAGTTCCAACGGGCGCTTCGATAAGACCAACGACCATTGAAGTTGAATATTAGCTATCAATCATTTGTTTGCATGAAATTAATAATGGTTGATGCCTCAACAACAAGCATGGAGTTTCTTCAATGGATGTTAACTACTTATAATTGTAATGTGAACTAACAATTCTTCTATAATAGCTAGTTCCTTATTTAGTCTATAAAAGGGAATCGCTCTTAACAGAAAATTAAAGAGAACTATTCTATTAAGTGAGTAATTTATTGTGAAAGCTTTTCTAAATAAAAAA
Source organism: Omphalea diandra (assembly GCA_949677035.1). Lineage (NCBI taxonomy): Eukaryota > Viridiplantae > Streptophyta > Magnoliopsida > Malpighiales > Euphorbiaceae > Omphalea > Omphalea diandra. The sequence continues at coordinate 48,548 of CATIWR010296811.1, forward strand.
AAAAAAGATTGTTGCATAGTGAACAAATAATGATCTAGCATCCAAAAGATACACATTGATCAAGCTTGAAAGTAACCTATAAGAGTCATCTTTAAAATAGAATTTAAAGAACATATTTCTTAAGAACTTGCTTTACTTTTCACTCACATCAAGCTTACCTTATGAATGTACTTTAAGCATCTATTATTGCTTAAGTGAGAGAGTTTTTTTTTCCTTTTCTAGTCAGAGTTTTTTTTTTCTGCTCCTAAAAGTGTAATAATCTCTCAAATTGTAACTCAGAGTTCAGAGACCATTTGAAATTATCTCTTGTGAAAGATTTAAGGTAGTACTTGGAAACTACTTTGTGTTAAGGTTAAGTAGTATTTGTGAACTACTTGTAAGAGGTTGATAATGCCTAAGAATCTATCACTTGTAAAGGCTTGGTAAATGCCTAATCTATCAGTAAAGGCTTGATAAGTGCCTAAAAACTTACTTATGTAAAGGTTGATGATAGCATCTTAAACTATCAAAATAGTGAAGGCTCTAGGGGAAATACTAAAAGAGAGGATGTAGAAAAGTTATGTCGAACCTTTATAAATCTTGTGTGCTAATTTTTCATCTATTTTCACATTTTGCTTAAATTTCTAAAATTTGTCATTACCCTATTCAACCCCTCTTTTTGGGACCAAGGGATAACAATTGGTATTAGAGTTAGTCTTTTGATCAGAAGCTTAAGTGCATAAAGCAAAGATCATGGCAAGTCATGAAGAATCACAATCTATCCATAAGCCTCCATCCTTCAAAGAAGATGACTATGGTTACTAGAAGAATCATATGGAGATCTTCTTTAACAGTGAAACCATTGACCTATAAGACATTGTTAAAGAAGGAAGAGAAGTTCCAACAAAGCTAGGTGGAGATGTTCCTTACCAAAGACAAAGAATGAGTGGACTATTGAAGAAAAGAAGGCAAACTTAAAGAATATAATAGAATAGCAAAACATGTTCTTTTCTATGCAATCCACAAGTCTCAATATGCTAAGCTATAAATGTGTACATCAGCCAAAGAAATACAAGACACATTAAAGACTCAGCATAAAGGAACCAATGAAGTAAAAAAGAAAAAAGATACAAATATGCACATATATGCATAAAACATTTGCATACTTATCGAGTGAAACTATTACTAAGATATATAATAGATTCATAGACATTGTGGGTACTCTCAAGACTTTAGGGAAGTCATATACAAATAAGGACATGATAGCAAAACTTATGAGAACACTTTCTAAAGATAAATGGGAAGCTAAGAAGACAGCTATAGAGGAAGCCAACAAACTTGAAGTCTTATCACTTGATGAGCTTATAGGAAAGTTATTGGCATATGAGATCACTCTTGAGAAGCCTGCTGAAAACATATGGATGAAAAAAGAAAGACTTGGCATTGAAAGCCAAAGACGTACATTCTAAAACTCCTTCTACTTTTTATTTACTAATTTCTTCCTCTTCTAATGACGATGAAAATAGTAATGAAGATAAGTATTTTGCCTTCATCACTAACCAAGTAAAGAAATTCCTTTCAAATATAAAGGGTAGAAAGGCAAGGAAAAAAAAAAGAGGCACCCAAAGTCGACTCATCTACTATAGATGCAATGAGAAAAGGCATATAAAATTAGATTGTCCTAAGATCAAGAAAGTAAGCACTCTTTCAGAAAATACACCTCCAAAAAAGGAAAGGAAGTGTACAAAGCCATTTAAAATGACACTAGTGATTTTGAACCTAATGAAGATGAAACAAGAAAGGAATTTGCCAACCTTTGTCTCATGGTAACTGAAGAGCAATTAAATGAATCTTCAAGTGAACACAGATTCGGTAATGACATTGATAGTAATGGTGATAAAGAGATAAATCCCTTTGACTCCTACACTAGAGATAAGTTGTACTTTATAATTACCAAACTCACTATGTATGAGCATTAAGACTCTTAAGTCCAATACCTTTTCTCTTCAAAAAGAAAATAAAACCTTGAATGAAAGTGCTAAGAGTCAAGAAACTCTAGCTAAGGAAGTAAAGTCTCTCACATCTAGGAACCTTAAACTAAAAGAAAATCTCAACAAATTCACTAAAGGAAAGGAGAAGTTAAACTCCATCCTTGAGGCTTAAAGGAGTCCATTTGTTAAATTTGGATTAATGGCTCCCTTCACTTCTCAAACAGTCTTTGTTAAGGTTAAAGAGAATAATGTTTCAAACTATGTTATCAAGCAAAAAGTTTCCAAAAAGGGAAATGCCACTAATAATGGCTTAAGAGGAAAGTCTCAACACAATCACACACAATTGAGAAATGCTTTCCTTAAAGCAAATTATGCTTACATGTATCACTATTACAAGCCTAAGTGGCAAAGTGTGCAAAGACGTAAAAATTGGCATAATTATGGGTATAGACACACATAACACAAATGAGCCCCTCATATGAGAAATACTCCAAAACAAACTTCTTAAAGGAGCTACAAATCTAAGAGACACTATATGCATGTAACACCTAGAGGTAGGTTACCAACTTACTTTGATGGTGATTGTTTCTATTGTTGTATATATATGCACATTGCCTATCATTGCCAATATAGAAGGCCTGATGAGCAGTTGGCAAGTGCTAACCCCCTAGGATCCAAGAAGGTTGGGTACCTAAGATATAACCTTTCTTATCTTATAGATGTACTTAAAATCATAAGTTGGAGAGCAAGAGTGGTATCTTGATAATAAATGTTCAAAGCACATAACAGAAGAAAGAAAATTCTTCTCACATTTTAAAAAGATTGAAGGTTTTGGAAATATGTCTATTCTTCTTACATTTGAAAAAGATTAAAGGTTTTAGAAATATCTCTTTTGGAGATAATGGCAAAGCCAGAATTATTGGCATAGGTAAAGGTGGTAAGGATGATGACTCACCTATCTTTAATAAAGTATTACTTGATAATGGACTCAAGCACAACTTGGTAAGCGTAAGTCAGTTGTGTAACAATGGCCTTAGAGTTATGTTTGAGCCATAAGCATGTTATGTATCAAGGTTGAGTTGTTGTCCCTCGGTGTCCTAGAAAGGGGGTTAAATAGAGCAATGACAAGTAATTAAAAATAAAAATTGAATACGAAAATGAATGAAGAATCAACACATGAGATTTATAGAGGTTCGACACAACTTACATATATCCTCTCCTCTAGTATTTCCACTAGAGCCTTCACTATTAAGCTAGCTTAAGGTGCTATAAACCACCTTTATAACAGTAGTTTTTGAGCACTACTAATCCTTTATAAGTAGACTTAAGGGTGCTACTAAAATCATATCCCCAAGTAGTTTCCAGATACTACCTTAAACCTTTCACAAAGTATAGTTTTCAAAATCTCCTAACTAAGGGTTTCCTCAAACAAAATACAACTTTAAAGATAAGGATAACTCTCTCACTCAAGCAATAAAACACTTTACAGTACACTCACAAAGTATGCTTATCTAGTTGAGAGTATTGAGAGAATATATGGATGGTTTATTTTTAAAAAATTATTTTGAAGATAGCACTTGCAAGCTTTAAACAATTAACTTCTTTTGATAGCTAGATCACTCTTGGTTCATCCTTTTTATTTAAAAATAACTTTCATAATAGAATACTTGTTTAATGGAATGATTTTCTCTTTTTGTTAATGTTGAGATTAGGTCCTTTTATATGTTGAAATAAAGAACTAGTCGTTAGAAAGAAAGTTGTCACTTCATATTATAGATGTAGACATTTAACTCCTATTGGGAATTCTCCACTATTGTTGTTAAGTCATTAACCATCATTGATTTCATGAAAATGGGTGGTTATCAAGTAAAATACAACTTCAACGGTCATTAGTACTAACGAAATACCCATTAGGACTAGCTGTTAGAGAGAAGTTTATCTCAATACTCTTCCTTTGACCTTCTTATTTGCTTATTCAACTAAATTCAATAGTTGTTGGATATTCCCAACGTTTGTTGGACTCCAACATCAACCCCTGTTGAGAAATGAACAATGCCTATTATAGATTTCTAGGAAAGTATGAACTTGATACTCTATTTTTCAAGATCTTCAATAGTACATCAAAGGTCATTAGTGAACTTTCAATGCCCATTGAATATCCTTAATGCCTGTTGCATTATTGAGAGTGCCTTGTTAAAGGGTTTATAAACTTTAGCTTAATCTAGGAGCTTTTCCAATACCCTTTGGTAAGATCCAATGCCCATTTTGAGATCTTGGGACTTTTGCCCAATTGAAGCCACTTGGACCAATGCCTATTGAGAAATCAAGAACCATGCTTATTACAAAATTACAACACCCATTGTGAACTTTAATGTGCATAGCTCATGTATTTGAATTATCCAATGGTTATTATAGTAAAGGACAATGCTTGTTGTGGGATCTAGAAGACTTTACTCATGCTAGGGTGACATTCTAATACCTATTGAGTTCCTTCAATGCCCGTTGCTAAAGTCATAGAGCTTGTTGAATTATGGCAACACCCGTTAGACTATCAAGCTTAGTTTGCTTGATCTTTATTCTCTAAATACTTAGAGTTTTCAATCATCATGATTCAATAAATTAATGTACTTGCAAGAATTCATATAGATAACTTAGACAAAGGTTAGCTCTTAGATGTGTTTGTGATCATCAAAACAAGACTTAGTTTAACATTTTCCCTCTTTTTGATGATGACAAGCAATCTATCAAAGTCAATCAATCTCACAAAACCAAACAAGTGTACATCATATAAAGTCAATCAATCTCTAATCCACCTTAAGCATATCAATATGTTCAAACTCCCCTCGTACCATGGGTTTCTCCTTTAATAAGAGATCACCCGTAGTAAGATTTCCCAATATTTTACTCATAAATATTTTACTCATATTACTCACCCTTAAGCTCATATTATATGCACCATTATGTTAAGTTCACATTTTATGTCCCCTTTATCATTATCAAAAAGAATAAAATAATAATAGTAATGGAATATAAAGCATATACAAAGAAAATATAGACAAAGAGTTAACTTTTCATTGCAAAAGTAATGTTGTCTAATACATTAGCTATTTTTGAAAGTAAGGACAAAAAGAAAAAGAAATAAAACAATCTATGCATTATGAGGGGGTAAGGTTCTAGATGGAAGATCATTAAGATCTTGATTCATCTCAGGTGGAACCTCTTACTGGTTTTCAGTATTTGGAGTCATGGTTACACATTCAACCCTTTTATTATCCAATCCAGTGTTTGGTTGATGTTTTTCATTTCTTTTTAAAGTCTTTGAATTTTCGACTCAACTCTTTAAACAACATTAGTAAGGGTTTCTAACTACCTAAACACTTTCTTCTCAAAGGAAGTGAGAGATAGAGCAAATGTAGCAGGTGCACTAATTCTAATTCCTTCTACTGTTGCAACCCTTGCCCTTACATCTTCTTCAACATCCTCATTTTCCTCTTCCTCTTAAGGAATCCCACCTTCCTCATATACCCTCTTGATCAATCTAGTATTAAGTCGTTATAGGATCCCCATACTTAATAGCATATTCTCACAAATGGGCTCATTATGAGGCAGCTTTTCTAACACTATATTCTTTTCTTCAAGCTCTTCTTTAGTTTGGGGGATTGTTTTCACAAATTTAACAATCTTTGTGATGCAAAGAGCCAACACAAATTTGTTTGCCTTGTTCACTTGCCCATCTACTCTATACATTAGGAGCAAAATAGTATTCACCTTTTGTTTATTCTTTATGCACCAAAGGTAGAAAAGATATGTTATGGTGTAATTTCCATTAAATTATCCTCTTCCATTGATGTTCCAAGTGAAGAACCTATGGGCAATCCTTAGGGCTTGTCTCTTAATCTTTGAAGCTTTGTTGTTGTTGTTATTGTAGTTGCTTCTTCCACCAATGATTAATTTTTGAAACTGGTTGACATCAACTTTGAAAGTAGGAAGAGGCACTGTCAAATTAGATGAGGCAACATCAAAGCACTTAGCCAAGTCATTTAGTCTAAGTGTGTACTTCTTCCTAAATAGTTGAAACTTTATTATGCCTTTTTTAGTGTATACTTCACAATCACTACCTAACACATCTAAAGTGATGAGGAATTCCACTATAAGTTCTAGGTAGGAGGAGGCCTTAAGATAGCAAAATAATTCCCATCCAATCTCGACCATTAACTCTTTAACTTTTCCAGCTAGCCTATACCTTTGTAGGTCATTCCACCCCAAGAATTTCCCACCTCTAAGGCATCTTGTAGTAATTTTATAGCTAATTTCTTTTCCTTTTCACTTTTGAGAAGAAATTATTAAACCAAAGGAGGAGTTGAGGGCACAAAAGTGTGCTCTATTTTAATAGCCTTCCCTTTCTCCTTTGAATCTTAGCTAGTTTTGGATTTCCTAGATTGTTGTTAGATTGAAAAGGGTTCTACAACTCTTTTCTTCTATTGAGCTATCATTGATGCAAGATTTTCCTCAATTTCAGAGTTCGAATAAGAAGGTCGGGGGTTCTTTCTAGCAGGTTACTTATATCTTTTGTGAAATCTAGTTTGAGTGCCATTTGATTGTGTAAATGAGTGTTTGATGCAAGTAGCAGAAAATTGAGAGAAATGAGTAGAAAGCTAAGCAAAGCAAAAAGTAAAATGATTTTAAGGTTAGAGGGGGTTTAAATAGAAGTTCAACGAGCTCTTTTGTTTAAAAAAAATGACCGTTGGTAGTGTTCAACAACTGTTGCAAGTTAGGCAACGACTGTTGGACATGATCATTAGTGTGATCTTACAAGTGTTCTTCAGCCAACAATGGTTGTCGGTTAGCATTGACTATTGGGTAATGAATAATAGTCATTGGAGATTCACAATAACACAATCAAAATGAGGAACTCACAAGTAACACAATGGTTGTTGGGAGAAACACAACAACCATTGGTAATGTTTTTCAAACAACACTTAGTTCAAAAAAAATTTTAAAACTTAGCTGATAAATGTTATTAATCAAACTCAATGATATAATCATTAATTCTATTAACATATGAATAGTTTGATCAATATCATACATAATTAAAATCTTTAACTATTAAATCTAAAGACTTAAATAGTGATCAATTCAAGTAACAATGAACAAGTATCATACAATAATAATCATAAATAGATTGAGAAGAAAAAGAACATGTTTGAAGCTAATCTAATGTATTTCCAACAACCATACTATTTCTTTTTTGATGAATTTAATCCTTTCATCACAAAGAGGTTTAGTAAAAATATCTACCAATTGATGGTTAGTATCAATAAATTCTAGCATAATATTTCCATTACTAGTAATCTTTATGAAAGTGATGTCTAATGTCTATATGTTTGCTCCTAGAATGTTGTATGGGATTCTTAGACAAATTTATGGCACTAGTGTTATCACACTTAATGGCAACTTGATTTATAACTACTTTGCGATTAAGAAGTTGTTTCATTCATAGGATTTATGCACAACAAAGGGCAGTTGTCATATATTCAGCTTCAACAGTTGATAAAACAATTGACTTTTGCTTTTTACTGCTCTTAGACACTAAGCATTGATTAGGTAATTGACATATGCCTGAAATGCTCTTTCTATCTAAGGTACATCTAGCAAAATCAACATCATAAAATGCATTCCATTCAAAAGAAGAACACTTATGATACCAAAGTCCTAAGTTAGGAGTACTAATAAGATATTTAAGTATATGTTTCACAACATGCAAATGAGACTCTTTAGGATTAGATTGATATCTAGCACACAAGCAAATACTAAACATGATATCAAGTCTAATAGCTGTGAGATAGAGTAGACTGCCAATCATACCTCTATATAGCTTTTCGTCCATATTCTTATTATGTTCATCCATGCATAGCTTGATGTTGGCGCTCATGGGAGTTTTGTATGGTTTGTTATTTTCCATGCCAAATCTTTTGATTAGTTCCTTTGTATATTTGGCTTGATTGATGAAGATTCCTTCCTTTTCTTATTTGATATGTAATCCAAGGAAGAATTTGAGTTTTCTTATCATGCTTATTTCAAACTCACTTTTCATTATTTTAGAGAAATCTTTACATAAGCAAACATTAGTAGCACCAAATAGGATATCATCTACATATGTTTGCACTAACAATAGGCCCTCATTCTTTTCCTTAGAAAAGATAGTTGTCTCTACCAAACCTTTAGAGATACTTTTCTCTACTAAAAAGTTGCTTAACCTTTCATGCCAAGCTCTTAAAGCTTGCTTCAAGCCATATAGGGCTTTGGTGAGCTTGAGCACTTCGTTATGAAAGTAATGGCTTTCAAAACTAGGGTTTGTTCAACATATACTTCCTCATCAATGTATCCATTCAGACAAACACTTTTGACATCCATTTGATATAACTTGAAATTAATATGAGATGCAAATGCAAGTAAAATTCTAATAACTTTAATTCTAGCTATAGGTGTAAAGTTCTCATCAAAGTGAATTCCTTCATCTTAGTTATAGCCTTTGGCAACTAACTAAGCCTTATTTCTAACAATAATTCCATGTTCATCAAGTTTATTTCTAAAGATCCATTTAGTTCTAATAATGGAATGATTATGAGATCTAGGAACTAAAGTCTAGGCTTTGTTCCTCTCAAATTGATTGAGTTCTTCTTGCATAGCAAAAACCAAATGTTCATCTTTAATGGCCTCATATATGGTCTTAGGCTCTATAAGGGACACAAAAGTAAGATTAGTACATGCATTTTTGAAAGATGATCTAATTGTTACCTGACTTGATGGATCACCAATTATAAGATCTCTTAAATGATCTTTCTTGAAAATCTAGTTCATTTCTAGCTAAGTTTGCTCTTCACTAATTATATGCCATTCTAGGAATAAACCCTACATATGATCCTTGATGTATTATAATCCTTCTCATGCTTATATCTTACTTTTGGTTGATGTGGTTGAATGATTGATGCACTAAATATATGTTTTAAAGCCATTAAAGTGGGAAATTGATTAATAAGGACAAAATATGAAATGAGATAAAGATTATCCTGAATTTCTAAATCTAGGCAATTTGGGGTGTCTAACGCCCTTTTCAAATAGTATCCAACTTTCGAACTCAAATCTTTGGTGGGGTGAAGATAGATTAAGGCTTTTAAGACCTATTTAAGCCATGACCCTCATAGGCCAAAATTTTAATTCGATCAAAGTTAGATGGCAACTTATCAATGTATGATTCCATTCATAGGTCCTTTGATGACATCCCATTTCGTATCATGTTCTATCCACGAAGAAGCATATCTCATGGATCTTGGATGATCCTTGCATGTGTCCTTTAAGGAAAGCACGTTTCATAGATCTTAAATGATCCTTGCACAAATTGTTTAGGGATCGCATGAAAGTATGACCCTACATTTTTCTCAGTGCCCATTGATCGATAAAAAGTAAGAGTCATAAAAAAAAGATTTCACTTATTTGAGTGCAACCTTGATTATGAACCATGACATCAATATTTTTTTTCATAATCAACATTCTCTTAGAATAAAATCATAGTCAAACAAAACACTTAAAATATGAGTTAGAACATCTCAAAATTTTGTTATTGTCTAAAATATTATTTAAATAAATAAATAAATCAAACTCCTTATCATTTTTAATGTAATATTATCAATAAATACTACTCTTAATTTTTTACAAAAATTACTAAATTAGGTTAAAAAATAAAAAAAGAACCCAAATTTTGGCAAAAAAAAAGAAGCTCCAATTGAATTATATATTTGTAATCTAACTAAGGAGAGAAATAATAAAAAAAAGATAAAAGAAAGACTTCTAAAGTATTATATGATATATTTTTAGATATAAAATAAAACAAAGATATTAATTAATTAATTTTATTGTTTTTAGTAATTTTAAAAATCAATTTAATTGATAAATATTATTTAAAAATTTTAAATTTTATTTCTTAATTTAAATTTAAATTTATAAAAAAATATTTAAAAAGTAATAAATATAAATATTTACTTTATATAAACTTTCATTTATATTATAAAAAAATCACAAAACAAGATTGTTTTAACTTCTTTTGCTATACTTCCATACAAACTTAAGAAAGATTTTGACTTGGAGACTGAAACCTATAATTCTATTAAAGGGCATTTGATTGCAAAAATCTTGAAAGAAAATAATTCAAATATATTGAATTTTTATATTTGGTTTGTATGATAATATTATATCTCTATACTCCTAAACCTAGAAACACTTCATCCTTATTTTTTAATTTATATATATATATATAAAAAGCTTTTGCATCTCAAAAGATAAAAAAGTTACTTTCTAATAACTATTAAAAATTATATATTGATATATATTAAAACTAGGAATATCAGTTATCATTCAATTTTAATTAAAATAATTATTACACTATAAAAAGCTATACTCTCATTAATTTATTGAGTAATTAGATCACTTTTAAATTTTTATTATCATAAACTATATTATTGAGTATTTTTTAAGATAAAAAAATAATTATTTAGTAATATTAAATAATATTTATTTTTCATATTATATTTATACTCATGATAAATTTATAATTATTTAGTACTTTAAATAATATTATTAATTATTTTATAATATGTTATTATATTATTATAAAATTATATATTTATATTAATTTAATTATATACTATATGATTTAATACTATTATATTTATCATATATTTAGTACTTTAAATAATATTATTAATTATTTTATAATATATTATTATAATATTATATATTATATTATATATTTATATTAATTTAATTATATACTATATTATTTAATACTATTATATTTATTATATATTTAGTACTTTAAATAATATTATTAATTATATTATAATATATTATTATTTTATTATAATATTATATATTATATTATATTATATATTTATATTAGTTGAATCATATACTATATTATTTAATACTATTATATTTATTATATATTATAATATCATATCTAATAATTATATCATATTTAATTATCATATTAAATTGATTACTATAATAAAATTTATTATATGAATTTTTATATAGATTAATTAAATAAAAATATATAATTATATTAAGCTATGATAATAATTTAATTAATTTTTAAATTATTTATATATAAATTAAATATATTAATTTTGAATTTATCAAAAATTTTATATCAGATAAGATTAAAAACCTTACATCCTTGAAATTAGTTATAGAAATATTAAATTTCGCATCAAACCAAGCGCTGCTAAATATTTTAATATTTTGTTTCGACAGAAAAAAAAAAAAAAAACCAACGGACATAAATTTACGGCCCCACCCTCTGCATCTCCGACACGGGGTCGTTTCTTTTTTTTTTTTTTTTTATACAAGACACCGGATCGCTTCAATCAAGCGCCATGGTGCTCATTTCACCCGCGCCTCCTAACCAATTCTTCAATTAACACTTTTTTGTTTCTTTGTTCTGTTCCTATCCTGTAAATTTTTTTTTTTTTTTTAAAGTGATCCATTTCTTCTCCAAATCTCAGATTCAAAAATCTTACCCAATTTTTTTTTTAAGTCACGTTTTGAACGCAGAGCCACAGTCTAATGCTCCATTTCCAACTCCAAAACCCTAAAACATCAAATTAAAGTCAATGGAGCAACTAAAGACCATAGGCAGGGAGCTTGCCATGGGCTCCCAAGGCGGTTTCGGCCAATCTAAAGAGTTCCTCGATCTTGTCAAATCCATCGGCGAGGCTCGATCCAAGGCCGAGGAGGACCGGATAGTTCTCGGCGAGATCGAAACTCTAAAACGACGCATTGTCGAACCCGACATCCCCAAGCGGAAGATGAAGGAGTACATCATCCGTCTCGTCTATGTCGAAATGCTTGGCCACGATGCTTCCTTCGGCTACATCCACGCCGTCAAGATGACTCATGATGATAATTTACTTCTTAAGCGGACTGGCTATCTTGCCGTCACGCTGTTTTTAAATGAGGATCATGATTTGATTATCTTGATTGTGAATACCATACAGAAGGACTTAAAATCAGATAATTATTTGGTTGTTTGTGCGGCATTGAATGCGGTTTGTAAGTTGATTAATGAGGAGACCATTCCTGCGGTGCTACCTCAGGTTGTTGAATTGTTGGGTCATTCTAAGGAGGCTGTTCGGAAGAAGGCGATCATGGCTCTCCATCGCTTTTCTCAGAAGTCACCATCTTCCATTTCTCATCTCGTTTCCAATTTTCGCAAGGTTAGGTCTTCAGATTACTAATTATTGGTGATTTAGCAAATTCGTAATAGTATTTCACTTGTGGTAGTAAAGCTTAACATATGCCAGATTATATCTCGTCAAGCTGAAATCTGTGAATAAGAACACGCTCAATATGTAATATTTATTTAATCAACTCCTTTTCCAAGATAGAATTTTTTAGTGTTGGACAACAACAACCAGATATAGGGAACAGAATTAAAAAAACAACAGGCCTAAGGGTGTCAAATGATTTTTGTAATAGGCGACAGTATCAAATATTAGCGTTTTGGTGATAATTTGAGAGAATAAGAAAACTGTTCTGAGAAGGGGTTTTGCCACTAGTTCTATAATATGTAATCTTTTTTACCACTAATTGTAAGAATGTTATGTGGGTTGGCTTCAAATGCAGAACATCTTGGCCCTGTTTGGAAACTCAGATCTTAAAAAAAATCAATATAAAAAATTGTATTTTAATGATTCTCTTATTTGGAAAGTCTAAAAGAATTCAATTCTATCATTTAAAAAAGAAATGATTTGATGAAAAGTCAAATTAAGTCAAAGATTATAAGATTTTGAGAGAGTTTATTTCAATTAAAAAATTTAGATACAATTGCTCTATTAATCTTGTAACTTAAATTAGCATTATGTTTGTTTTAAATAAACAAGGGTATTTAAAGAAATAAAATGATCTCAATTCATTATATATTTAATCCAAATAATAGAATTCAATTGAATTCTATCAATTTAAAGTTTGTTCCAAGCACTAGAATTCCATCACTAAATAAAATTTTTTTCTTTTCTTTTCTTGCGTGATATGTTTCAAACGGGGCCTTTGTCTTGACCTATTTGTTTGTGAAGAAAATTATCAAGAATAAGACTTGATATCTTGGCAAAGTAAGGGCAATCATTGTTTGAATTCTAGATATCTGAGATTTTTTCAGCAGTTGCTCGTGTACTGGAGTTCCACTCGCTTTAATTCATTTGGAGTTATGGAACAAAATATAAACATCTGAATTCACCTAGTTGTGAACAATTAGAGTCTGAAACTTGTGAGGTTATATGAAAGAAGACGAGAGAGAAAACAGTTTACTGGTGTTCTTAATCCCTTTTGAGTTTTTCCTGGAAGAAGCCGAATTCTTCTTAAATTACTGCTGTATATTGTGCAAGGTTTTAATGTAGCCTCCTTTGTTGCAGAGGCTTTGTGATAATGATCCTGGAGTCATGGGTGCAACGCTTTGTCCTCTTTTTGATCTTATAGCCATAGATGTTGATTCTTATAAAGATTTGGTGATAAGCTTTGTAAGCATTCTTAAACAAGTAGCTGAACGCAGATTGCCGAAGAGTTATGATTATCATCAGACGCCAGCTCCATTTATACAGGTATTTCCACTATTGCTTTATTCTTGTTCCACTTTCTTGCTACCAGGGGCTGCACTATGATGTTACATATGTCTACTGGCATATTCTTGCAATAGGCTGTATACGTAGCATTGGATGACTATGCATTAGTCAATCACATGTTGACATTTTCCTTGATCAGAGCTGGTTCTATATTAAAATGTATTTGGTATTATTTGCTAATAGACATAAATGGCTAATAGCTGAGGGTCAATGTCAGGAGCAATCTGACAGTGATATCTTCTTATAATATGTTAACTTGTTTCTCTTCTGTTTCTTTACACACACACACACACACACACACGCGCAGAGTTATTCACATACGATGATTTAAGTATGGTTTACTCTTTGCAGATCAAGTTGCTGAAAATCTTGGCATTGCTAGGAAGTGGTGACAAGCAAGCAAGCGAACACATGTATACTGTTGTTGGTGACATATTTAGGAAGTGTGATTCTTCAAGTAATATAGGAAATGCTGTACTTTATGAGTGCATATGCTGTGTTTCTTCCATACTTCCCAATCCTAAGCTACTGGAAGCTGCTGCGGATGTAATAGCTAGATTCTTGAAGGTTTGTCTTCTGCAGCTTATAGTCTTCTAGAGTGTGCATAGATTGCTGTGGCATGGTATTTCTTTTGGCTTTAATTTGGAGCAGCACACATGATCCATTGTTATCATTTTGGCAGAGTGACAGTCATAATCTGAAATATATGGGCATTGATGCCCTTGGTCAATTGATAAAATTAAGTCCAGAGATTGCTGAGCAACACCAATTGGCAGTGATAGACTGCTTAGAGGTAAGTCTTTTACTTTGAAGTGCTTGTGGGATGGGTTATTTTGCTTGATTCATACAGCTAGTGGGCTAGTTGAATCTTTGTTTATTTTTCCCAACTTATGATTGTTGACAGAAATTTTTATCTCCTATTTCATTTGCATATGGCCATATTTTACTATATTCCTCTATATAACTGGAAATACATGTGAATTCATGAAGAAAATTAGTGTTGGCGGTTTATAACTAAAGCACATTTAAGCTGGTTGTGATATTTTAAGCATAAGCTCATGGCGATTGTTTTGGATGAGTATGGTTGCCAATAGTGGTCAAGGTAGTAATGATGATGATGTTAAGATGGGCCAGTGCTAGTTGTGGGGATGTTTATGTTGTGAGATAAAGGTGGAAGCAGCAATACCGTGATTAAAAGGAAGAAATTAAAGTTGATTCTACCAGGGATTTCTGTTTCTTTCATTTATTTATTTATTTAAGGGGGAGGTTGTTATTATGTCATCTGGCCAAGACTGTTATTCATTATGAAATTTAGAAACTAATTTGGAATGGCTAATGCTCTAAGATAATCAAAAAAAAAGTTGGCTCTTTGTGATAGTACCTATTAGCATTTGTTTGGACATAATTTTTAACACAGTTGTTAAGGGCATGCTTAAGGCGCACCAGGCATCAGCCTTTGTGCCTTAAAAAAGCCAAAGGTGGTTATTGTCACAAAAGCGCGTGTTTGGTGCACGTTGGGCCGCTTTTGTGATATTCTTTAAATATTTGTATTTTTTTTTTTGTTTTAAATGTGGGTAAATCTGAACCTTTGATTAAAAATTAAAAAAAATTTTTGTTAGACCTTACCACATCTAATTATTTCAAGAAAAAATAATTAAAAAAAAAAGAGTTAGGGCAAGAAAAGAAGATTTGCTCAAGCCCCCTACAATCACACAATCTGAAACAACAAGAAATAGAAGTTGCTGAAAAAAAAGAAGAAGAAATGATCAACTCTTCCATCTCCAACAATAGATTGAAGATGATCAATTTGATGATGATGATGATGATGACAATTTTAAGTGCGATGATGATTGACTAATTGTGCTTTGCTTTGATAATTCTTAATTGATAAGTGTTAAAATTTGCTATTTATATTATTAGTAATCTTAGTATCCTTGTGTGTATAAAATTTCAAGTATTTAGTGCGTTTAGAAGCCTTGTGCATTTAGAATTTGAAATCTTTATTAAGTTTTCTTTTTCTCTGTGTGTGTGTGTGTGTTTTTTTTTTTTGTTATTATGACTTGTGTTTTGAGTATTAATAGTTATAATATTATATCACCTTTCTAGTACTCTAATAATAAAATTTATAAAATTTTTTAATTTTTTATTTTTGCGCCTCATGTCACTCAAGCGTGCTTGCGCCTAGGCGCTAGGATCTTTTATCGCTTTAGTGTGCCTTTAATAACTATGATTTTGAAATATTTATTTTGTTGCTGTTTTTACTACTTGCTTGCAAATTAAAGTCATTCCATTCATAAACAGTCCTTAATGCTGGTACATGAGACAGGACCCAGATGATACTTTAAAGCGAAAAACCTTTGAACTGCTGTATAAGATGACAAAGTCCTCTAATGTGGAAGTGATTGTTGAGCGCATGATTGATTACATGATCAATATTAATGATAGTCATTACAAAACTGAAATAGCATCTAGATGTGTAGAGCTTGCAGAGCAATTTGCGCCCTCCAACCACTGGTTTATTCAGGTAGATACAGTGTTATTGCCTTTCTATTATTGAATTTTTTTAATTTTTTAAAATTTGTATGAGCTTTTACTGGATTTTGACATCTTGATTCCACAGACCATGAATAGAGTCTTTGAGCATGCAGGAGATCTGGTCAAAAGTAAAGTGGCTCATAACTTGATGCGCTTAATTGCTGAGGGATTTGGAGGGGATGATGATTCAGCAGATACTCAGTTGAGATTATCAGCTGTATGTTACTTTTTCTGTTGCATGTTGCACTTGCTTATCAATTCATGTGTATATGTGGGTGGGAAATAAACTTCCTAAATAATAGAAAATAAAAAAAAGAGTGGACCAAACAATAATGGATACTCTGTGCTGCTATAGTTAGTTGGATGGTCAAACCCACATATGGTAATGGTTAATGCTATAACTTATGTAATGTAAAACTGCATGTATGAGAAGAAAAAGGAAACCCAGAGAAGTAAATAGTAGCTTCAATGGGATATGAACTAGCATTTTATGATTTTAAGACCAAAAAAAAAAAGGAAAATTTTGATTAGTAAGATTTAGATGCTATTGGGATGCATGTCATCTGAAATGGAGAACTAGCTATTTTTAAAACTTTGCAAGTTATTGTAAAGTAGTTCTAAAGCCTTTTCCAAAATTTCAATGCTTTTTACGTTAATCACTGTTTAGAATGAGAAAAATACTTCTGTTCCCCTCCAGCTGGTGCTTGTTAGTGCAAATTGTTTTACTGCACACACTATGACACCAATAGTTTGTCTTATGGTTCAAGTTTTATGACTCCTATTTTCCTCTCTTAGTTGGGAACTTTTCTTTCCTATGTTTCAGGTAGAGTCTTATTTAAAGATTATTGGTGAGCCAAAGCTTCCATCTGTGTTTCGTCAAGTATGTTCCCTTTAAATAAAGGTTTTGTGCTCCTTTTGGAATTCCGTTTCTGCATATGGATATTGCTGAGATAATTGCTTATTAATTATTGAATTCTTGATGGCAGGTTATTTGTTGGGTCCTAGGGGAATATGGAACTGCTGATGGAAAGTTTTCTGCTTCATATATTACTGGAAAGTTATGTGACGTGGCGGATGCATATTCAAATGATGAAACTGTTAAGGTACCATAATTTTGAATGCATGTTAGTTCTTTAGAATTAGGAATGGTCTTGTATGTTAAATGCTAGACAGATTACTTGCTGTTCTCTTTGGTTGTTCTAGTTTCTATGCCTTCTCTGTTGGTCTTTTCTTGCATATTTACCTTATACTTTTGTGGTCTCCATGTGGCTTCTCTATTTCTTTAAGTATATATATATTTTTTTACTTAGAAAGAGAAATTCTTTTCTAAATTTTTTTTCATGTAGTCAATGCTCTAGGCTTTAATTGTTCAAGCTGTAATTGCCTTAATATATGCCATAGAAGATTAGGCAATTGTTCATAGGGTTCGGTTATGTTCACAACTGCTGTGGTTATGAGTGCTGAAATTTTGAATGTGCTTGGTGAATGGTCATTACTGTAACCTAGTGTTATCATTATACTCCAACTTTGGGTGCTTTCCTTTGTATGATTAGAATCAGATTATCGTCATTTTTGGTTTTTTGTCATGGATGGAGTAAAGGAGCATTGTAAGGTTTTGCTTTTAAGCATTGTAGAAGATAATTGAAAAAAGAAAAACTAGATGCATGTAAGAGGAGAGCTTTTCCATTTCTTAGCCCGAAAGATTGTAGTTATGAAATAGGGATTGAGTAAAATGTTATTTTCTTGATGAAAGAGTCACGGAAAGGACCTTAATCTTCCTTGGGACATGGAACTTTTGCTTTGGGAGGGTCTATTTTGTATTTGGTATGGCATATGGTTCTGGTGCAAAAAAAACTTGGAATCATCCTCTTAAAAGCTCATCATCTTCCCTCAAAGGGTCCTGGTTATTGAATAATTGAAGCTTAGATGAATTCAGCATGCTTGGAAGCACTAGAGGTTTGTTTTTTCTTCCTTTGTTTCATGAAGACTTAAATTTGTTTGAAATCTTCTCTCTTTCTCTCTCTCTCTCTCTCTCTCCCCCCCCCCCCCAAAAAAAAAAAAAAAAAAAATCTGAGAAGCTAGCCTAAAACTATTCCATTTTGTTTCACATTTGACCTTTACCAAAACGTTTTCATCTTCCTCGTTGCACCACTGTCCCTTGTATCAATTGCATATCCAATCATCAAATAATCAATACTAATTTGTTCCTTCGATCGAGGTCACCAAACAGCTTCAAGAATTCTCTTGTTATAGCTTTGTTTCTATTGCTACCAAACAATATTTAAATTATTCTAACTAGGCAAACTGGGAATAATCCTAAAACTAGGAATCACTAAAATAGAACTTTGGACCTGTTGATGTAGAAGAATAAAGGCTTCCTGGTGTTGGGAAATTTAGTACAGTTTTATTGTGTAAACATCAGGCCAAGGTTATGTTATGTACTCCATCTGTTATCTCTTCCATTAAAACTCACACTTCGGAAGAGTTACTGGCTATGGGAAACAGGAATATCAATCCCTAGTGAGTACTAGTCATAAGAGTTGTCAGAGAGAAATGGGGAGCCATAATAGTTGTTGGGTAGAGATGGGGGAGTACATCGAGAGAAAGGTGAGGGCAATGGAGAGGGACAGAAAGAGAGAGAGAGAGAGATAGAAGCGAGACTAACCCAAAGCTAATATAGAAGGTGAGAATCCAGTTTTGAGGTTTATGCATTGTCTTCTTGGTATGAAACCTCAATAGTTCCAAACATACCTTCATACCCTAACTAATTGATTTTCTGTATTTAACTTATTATTTTCCTATTCTCTACAATAAAATTATGGATCCTCCTGCGTGTGAATTAATAATTTGTTTTGCTATTATTACCCTTGCATGATTCTCTTGTCATTTCTAATTATGTGCCTATGCTATTTGACTCCATGGTTGGTCAAATGATATAAGTTTTTAGGATTTGGTTCTTCTCATGTTTAGATAGACGGGATTGATCATGTTTACATGATCTATATCTTCTAACTTAGATTTTATGGTGGGGATTTAATGAAAACAAAAATTTAAAATTTCCAGAAAGTAGATTGTTGATTGTGAAAATGAATCTTAACCATTGATTTTGAATTCAATAGTTAAGATCCTACAAACATGATCGGTCATGTTTAGCCAGACATGAGAGAAACTGAATCCAAACTTTTATTTGCTTAATTATTTTCTTTGTGTAATTTTGTCTTTATAACAGGATTTTAAATAAACATGATACATAACGTTTTTGTCTGTTTTGTAATGGATTTTTTCTTTATAATTATTTTCTCTGTCATCACACCTGTTTCTCAACCTAGGTAGTTTTACACACACACACACGCACAAAGGCACGGACACCTGTAGCTAGTACTCCGCCTGAGAAGAAAATTCTAAATTTTAATTTTCTTTATTTGCCATATATTAGATTCATTTGACTTTACAACCACATATTATGTTTATTTTGTTTGCGTCTCTTTACTATAATTAGCCTCTAGTTCCTGTACTATCCTAGGTGTTCACTGTATGATGATTGTTTCCTAAAGCATACTGAACAGCACAGCATTGCTTCAGGTTTGTTCTCATTAGTGTTCTATTTCATTATTTTTAGAATCTCAAGGTGATATGAAGATTTGCATAGTGTTTGGTTCAATTCTAAATTGAAATTAATTTCATTTGCAAATGGATTTCTTGTAAAATTCATTTGAAAATGGATTTCTATGTTTTGTATACTACGAAATGAAAATAGAATTTATTTCAAATCAAATGAATTTTACGTTTGGTTCAAGTGTAGAATTTAATAAAATATTGTTCTTGTAGAGAGAAGGAAGAAAGAGGAGAGAGAGTGTAAGAAATAAAGGGGAAAACATAAAGTAAAGTAAAAAAGTATTGTAACTAAGAATGTATTTGTTATAATAAAAAAAATTTACAACTTTAGATTTCATTTACAAATATTATAAAATTTGATAGAATTTGGTTTAGCTATAACTAATTCCAAAGATTTAGTGTAATAAAATTTCAAATGAATTTTAGTTATATCAAACATATAAAATGTGGATTTCTAAATGAATTCCATAAGAACTATAGAATTCATTTATACTAAACTCAGTGTTAATATTGTGATGTAAGTTGACTTTAGTTTCTCAGCTAGTAATTTTATTGTGGAAAAAGTTTTTGCCAAATCATGATGACAAGTGCATTACCTTCTCGGAATTAAGATTTACTTCTGTTGTTAGTCAACATGGATTGCTAGGAAGTACCAGAAACTGCTTTTGTGTTCTTTACATGCTTATTCTTCTATTTTTTAGTAAGAACTTATGTTGGTTCTCTGTGAATGTGTAGCAGTCTGCATGTATGAGGGATTTCACATTTTATACTTTGTTTCGTGATCCTGAAGTAACACATGTACAGTTTTCTGTGATCTATTTGTATGTGATGGCATTTAAATGAGTGGTTAATTATTTCTGGCAGAGTATGCAACATGCTGAGAATCATTAGTTTTAATTTTTTTTTTGGGAAATTTGTCTTATATTGTTTTCGAGTGTTAATTGTTTGGCTTTTCTTTTCAAAGGCATATGCAGTTACAGCGCTTATGAAACTATATGCATTTGAAATAGCAGCTGGACGGAAAGTGGATATTTTACCTGAGGTAGGTTTCTTGAACCTTATGTGCAAAGATATTCTTTCTGTCATTTCTGTTGTACTAGTTGGGAAGTGTGTCTGGTATATCTGCATACAAGGTCTAAAACCCATCCCCCCTCTAGTAATGTAAACTCAATCTTTTGATTGGGTTCCTCAAGTTACACTGCATGTTTAGATAATTTTTAATGTTGCAATTTTATATCTTGTTTATATTAAGATCATCTGCATGGATTCTCTTAGACAGTAGGAATTGCTGGCCGGTAGCAAAATCATTCAGAATGAAAAAGATGCAAGGAAAGTTCTTTTTTTCCTCCCATGATCTCATATTTGTTGATTAGGTTATCTCAAAGGGAAAGAAATAGGGAATAGGAGGCAGGGAAAAAAGCTTAGCTCATATGAACAGATGCATCAAGGTTTCATTTGTTTATTTCACATGGCTTGGACTCCCATGGCATGTTATTTTCTTATCAAAATGTTGAGGTCATGTTCCCTTTCTATGGAAATTTGCTGCAGTCTCAACATTATCCCAGAGGGTTCTTTTTGCTTCATTCGTAACAGGAGTTTATTTTTCCTTTTTTTTTTTTAAATTTATTTTTTTTAGCGCAACTTGCAGGTGAAATTATTCAGGTCAGTTTTGGGTTCATTAAAGCTTGATTCAATATAAATTTGGGTGTATGATTAGGGTTTGTAAATGGAAAATTTTAAGGGGCAAAATAAGAACATTTTTTGGAGCCGCTTGCAAGTGCAATTTAGGCGCATTGTGAATGTTTGTGAACAGTAAGGTGTCATACCTAAACTTCATTTGGTACAATTGTTAACTGCAAGTTAGGTACTATGAACAGGCCAGCGAATGCATCACTCAATCTAAAGAATGCATTACAAATAAGTTACCGTGCCTAGTCCCTGCAAAGTTGGAAATGATAGAAGTACCTAATGTAGAATAATAATTGTCAAAGACGTGCCTAAGGTGCAAGGGCTCAAGGCCCACGAGCCAGCACCTCTAGAGCAAAGAGGCTGGTGCTGTTATACAGGTGTATACTTTGTTGCCTTAGGTGCGTGCCTGCTGTTAGGCCCTAGGTGTGAGAAAGGCGTGCCTTCTAACTTCCACTTCATCTAGAACTTTCAACAAAAAAACATTAACATCACTAGATTTGCAGCTTCTTGTTCTGCCAGAATCTAGTGTTGACAGTCCAGAAAGTTCACTCGCATTGCTAGAAAGTCAATTGGAATCAAGCCAAATCACCATGCTTGGAGTTGTTGGACTCTGATGTCTATTTCAGGCGACCATGCGCTCGAAATTTGTCTCCAACTAATTTTGGTTCTCTAATTTTTCTCTCCTCCCCTTACTATTTATGGGTTTCCTTTATTGTTTACAAGTTTTCTTTTAGAATAATATCTAAGTTCAATATTTTTTTAAGATCTGGAAACTAATTTGACATATTGATTTTTATTGTTGTAAAATTGTTGTTTTTGTGTATTGTGTGGCAGGTTCAAAAAAGTCTATTTATTTAGGTTATCAATTTCAAAATTGGTTTTTCTAACAACGCTTTAACAATTTGATGTTCGTATAATCTCTAATTTTCATGCATCAATTAATTTTCGTATAGAATGATAATCAATTTAAATTTTTCTTATTGAAATTTTGAAAGTAGAGATCAATGTGACTTTCTCAATTCAAAAAAATATCATCACGAGAGTTACAGTTATTATCTCATTTGCATCAATAGGTAATTCATTTAATATATAATATTAATATGTACTTATAAAATTATAAGGTGTTAATGTAAAAATTTCTTTAAATTTTAATTATTTTTGTGCCTCATGTTGCATAGGCGAAAGCCTGTGTCTTTCAGTTAGGTCTCAAGACCCCTTGGCACTTTGTGTGCCTTGCGCCTTTAATAATTATGTGTAGAATAGTTTGGTATGGTTTTCAGAGAATAAGATTAGGTCTTGTAGAAATTTAGAATTAGTGCATGAGATTTAGATTGGCAGTCATAGAGGCATTTGGTTATCAGATTCTTAAGGGAAAACAAGAATATTGAATTCCAGTGTTTGACTTATACAAGAATGCGATAATTTTGGGAAAACTAAATTATTGAACCTGTGGTCTCATCTTTACTTTTCTATCTATATGGAAAAGTACTCTTATCTTAGGGGGTGAAAAAATTATTTTTCCATGATTATTGAAAACTGTATAAATATATATAAACAAATATTATTCTTAATTAATGTAATATATAAACATATATAATCTCATATATACTTTTATTTGTTGAACTAAAACTTATATATTTGTTTAACACAACTTTGGCCAAACCAAAAATATAAGCCATCATTCGATTTTAGTTCAAATAATTATTTAACTATAAAAAGCTACTATCTCTTATTAGTCTATTAAATAATTGGATCATTTTTAAATTTTCTTAAAGTTTTATTGTCATAAACTATACATGTTGAATCATTAGCATGTTATAATTATTCAATAATTTTTTAACTGCATAAATGTTAATACTTTTTAATAATATTTATATTTCATATTGGATGATTATTATGATAATTTATAATTATTTAGCACTTTGAATAATATTTATATTTCCTATTGAATTAATGACTACGATGAATTTCATCTTATAAGACTTTTTCTGTGTAGATTAATTAAATAAACATGTAGTTGCATTAGAGACATGATAGTATACTAACTTAATTTCTTCAAACTTTCCTATATACAAACCAAATACATTAATTTTGAACTCACTGAAAAATTTTGGGTGCATTTATAAAAAATTATTTCAGTTTTCATTTTCTAATTTTTAAAGAAAATGAAAAATTTTCATTTTTATAAAAAAATTTGTAAAATGTGTTTACTTGTAAAAAAAAATGTTTTCTATTCTCCATTTTAAATTAGAATATATTTTTTAAAAAATTTATTATTATAGTTAGAAAATTATTTTTAAGTAATTAGAAATATTATAAAATTATTTTATTGTGTTTAGTGACACATCATTTGAAAAAAAAATGTAAATAAAATTTTATATTATAAAAATAAAAGTTGAAAATAGAAGTAGAAATTATATAAAAAATAAAATATTATAAAACTAGAAAAAAATTTTAATTTATGATATTGAAAAGAATAAGAAATGAATATAGTGTTATGAAAATGATGATGTGTAATGTTTAAGAAAAAAGAAAAAAAATGAGGAGGAATATCTATTGGATAAAGATCTTACTAGTAGCCTACTTCATTTCAATCTTTGTGTACAATAGGTATTCTTTTTTTATTAAAAGACCTACATGTTTTCATTTGAAAACATCAAAATAATGTTTTCTAGTTTTCTTTTATGAGTTTAGAAAATTGAAAAATATGAAAATTAGTGTTCATTTTCAGTTTTTGAAAAATTTTATGAACATAAAACTCATTTTTTCATTTGCATTTGAAAAGTTTTCTAGAAAACTAGGAAAATTCTCCCAAAGTAAACACACCCTTTATATCCAACCGAACACACGAGTGTCAAATTCTTGTAATTAATTAGAAATTTACTTTCTTAAGAAAGTGATTTTGAATATGAATGTTAAATTTTGGTGACTAAATGCTCTCCAGAAGGTAAATTAAACAAACTAAATATGATTACTGGCCTCACACCAGTAGGTCCTAGGACTCTTAACACATCATAGTTCCTAGATTACAATTGCACCAACAAAAGCATATTGCTGTAATTTTATTGACTAAAAACTTCCAGTAAAGCATTACAAGCTTAGGTATTTATACTTGAAAAGTGATTTTAAAACCGAATTTAGTAGGACTCCAATTCCAAATCTAATTCGGACGTTGATTCCTCATTTCTTTGACTCCTAACTCGACTAGGATAATTGAAAAAGACTACTATTTTATTTAGCTCCTATCATAATTATTAAATGCGCAAGAGACTACTATTTTATTTAGCTCCTATCATAATTATTAAATGCGCAAGGCGCGCTAAGGCGCTAAGGGGCCTTGGAGCCTAAGTGCAAGGTGCAGGTGCGCGCTTGAGTGACATGAAGTGCAAAAATAAAAATAAAAATTTTATTATTAAACTATTAGTAAGCTGATATAATATTATAACTGTTACTATTCAATACACATTAAGTAATAACAACAAAAAAATACAAAAAAAAAAAAAAACTTAATAAAGGTTTCAAATCTTAAACAGATAAGACTCTTAAGCTTTCTAAGATTGTTTCTTCTTCTTTTTTTTTTTTTTTTGGCTGGATCAGAGTTTCTTCTTCTTTTGTTTTTTCAGCAATTTTCTTCTTCTTCTTTTATTTTTTTGGTTGGAGCAAATCCTTTTCTTGTTCCAACTTTCTGGTTTTTTTTCTTTTTTACTGCTGGAACAAATTTATTGTTTCATTTCTTTTGTTTTTTCTTGAAATAATCAGGTGTGGTAAGGTTTATCAAAAGTTTTTAAAAATTTTTAATCAATGCTTCAGATTTACTTACAAAAAAAAAAAAAAAAAAACCAAGTATGTAAAGATTTTCACAAAGACACACCAAGACGTGCGCCTTTTAAGCAGCGCCCACGTCTGGCTTTCTAAGGCGCGAAGGCTGTCGCCTAGTGCACCTTGCACCTCAGGCGTGCGTTGGGCGCGCCTTTAACAACTATGGCTCCTATATTGATTAGGATCATTAATATAATTAAATCCAAGACACTCAGCAAATAAAAGTACCAAAATACTCCTGCTTTCCCAGAATTAACAAAATTACAGAAATACTGCTGTGGAGTCTTACAACAAATAATTAGTTGAGTTCCTCACAATAAATCTTGTTATTGTCTGCATTCGTACCTATGTTCTTGAATTGTAAACTACTGGAGCAGCAGCTAATTTACTAAAATAATATTTGTGGTTGTATAGATACTAAGTACTCCAATGTTCTATATGAGCCCTGGACAAAATGTTGACTGTATCTCCAATTTTCTTGAGTCTTTAAACTTGATTTATCTTGAGGTTATTGTTGTTTTCATCATTTATCTATGGAATAAACTGTATTTTTCATGGGTGCTTTTGCTTATTCCTTTTTGTGTGACATCAATTTTCATTTGTTCTTTGATGTACAAGATGAATTGGATCAGAATTTTTTCTCTTTTATATGAGAAAAGGGGATCTGGAGTTGAATTGGATCTGCATTTTCAACTTTTGCAACTTAAAGCCCTTGATGAGATCTGATAATTATTATTGAAGTTTAGATCAATCTCTTTTATTCAACTTGCTACTAAAGTAATCGGTGGACTCTCCCCAAGTACATAATGCAATAAATTGATTGAACTTTTTGATAGGTCTTATTTTTATATGTTGCTTTAATTCAAAATTACAAGCATTCCTAAGGAAATCCATCACTTGGTATTCCTTGCATTTTTTCTTTGTATGTTTACTTGCAGCAAAGATTGTTTTTCATATTATGCAAACTATTATTTGCATATAGTGTGTCTTAATTCCATAATCTTGTCATTGATACCATTACTTTTGTCAATGTTTTATCATGTACTATTTTTTTAGACTATGATCTGCAGTTAGGTAAATTTTTAACTTTATGTTTTGCAGTGTCAGTCTCTAATTGAGGAATTATCAGCTTCGCACTCGACAGACTTGCAGCAGCGTGCGTATGAACTTCAAGCGTTCATAGGCTTAGATGCTCATGCTGTTGAAAGTATTATGCCACTAGATGCAAGTTGTGAGGATATTGAGGTCATCTTTAATTTTGGTACTCTGTATTCAATCTATTTCTGTGCATTGATATGATTGCGCTTACAAGTGTCGTACAATGTGCGTTATTATGTATTATCCTATGTGAATTTCATTCAAGTTATTGTCATCCTTATAAATCATTGTTACTGTTGTTTGGATTGTTATTTGCACTTTTTGTAGGTAGTTTCTCATCAATTTTTCATGTGCTGCTATACTCTTTTAACTCCAGTTGCTTTAAATTATTTTTAATTAAAAATAAGAATTCTACTAGGCATGCATCATTTCTAAGAACCACCAATTCTGTTCTATTCAATTTATCTTTTCTACTTTTCACATTCTTTTGACTCTCAGTTTTAAGAGCTGTAAATTCTTTGTTGTACTGCCATTTTCTAGAAATACTAACATCATCCAATTTTGTGTTGCAGGTTGATAAGAATCTCTCTTTCCTTGATCATTATGTCCAACAGTCCATAGAAAAAGGGGCACAGCCCTATATCCCAGAAAGTGAACGTTCTGGGACGTTAAATGTCTGCAATTTCAGGAATCAAGATCACCATGAAGCCTCAACTCAAGGCCTTAGGTTTGAGGCTTATGAGCTTCCAAAACCTCCAGTGCTACCTACAAGGCCTCCTGTATCACTGGCATCCTCAGCAGAACTTGTTCCAGTTCCTGAGCCATCTTATTATAGGGAGGCCCAACAAGTAGCAACAGTTCCTTCATCTGATTCAGGATCGTCAGAGGTCAAGCTACGACTTGATGGAGTCCAAAAGAAATGGGGTAGGGCAACTTATTCCTCTCCTGCAACATCTGTCTCAAATTCCAGTTCACAGAAAACAGTGAATGGGGTCACTCATTTTGAGGGGGCAAGCCATGTAAATTCAAAAGCACATGAAGCCCCTTATGATTCGAGGAAGACACAAGTTGAAATCTCTCCAGAGAAGCAGAAGCTTGCGGCATCATTGTTTGGAGGTTCATCAAAAACTGAGAGAAGGGCATCTTCAACAGGCAATAAGGTTGCTAAAGGAAGTAGCCATTTTTTGAAGTCGGCAGTTGTATCTACCAGTGATGTTGCAGTTGAGAAGACAACTCCTGTTCAACCTCCTCCAGACTTGCTTGATTTGGATGAACAAGCTGTTGGTAGTGGTGTTTCATCAGTTGATCCTTTTAAGCAACTGGAAGGACTGCTTGACTCAACCCAACCAAGTTCAAGTGCCAAACCTGGAACCAGTGGCTCCGCTAGTGCACCTGATATTATGCAATTATATGCAGGCACAGCTGTCAGTGGTGGGTTCATGTATCCTTTGTCGTCTAATAAGAGTGACGATAATCTGGTGTCTGGATTGGCAAATGCTTCTATTATCGCTGGTCACAGTGGAAGTACAGCTATGCAGCCCACACTCTCAAGTAAAGGTCCAAATCCACAAGCTTCATTGGAAAAGGATGCGCTTGTGAGGCAGATGGGTGTCAACCCATCAATTCAAAACCCCAACTTGTTTAAAGATTTGCTAGGCTGAAATTGCGATATGTTGGAGTTCAAATCATGAATGTTGAGACTGATTGCCATATGATCTCTGCATCCAGATGTGGCAGGCTACATTTGAGCAATTTTCAGTGACAGGCTTGTCATTTAAAAATTCAGAACTGTATTGGCTTCAGAATGTTGTGATTCAGCCTTTCTATATGGTGCTCAAATCCGGTACAGGTATTTTTGTTGCACTTGCACATCATATAGTTGATGGATTAAGAGAACCAAGCTTGATGTACATTGGGAAATTTCCCTTGAGGAGTTAATTTTCTTAGTGCATGTTACAGCCCTTTTTTCTGGGCATTGGAGCTCTCCACGTGCAAATGGTTTCACCATGCTTGTTTAGTTGCTTCAACACCTACTGGTATCGAGTCATTCTGTTGTTATAATAAAGCTGTATCAATGAATTAATGTATGGTCTTTCATTGTCTTTCGTGTGGTTATTTCTTTTACCTTGTTATTTGCTTATGGTATTTTCTCAGGATGGTCTTTCATTGTCTTTCGTGTGGTTATTTCTTTTACCTTGTTATTTGCTTATGGTATTTTCTCAGGAACACAAGAGCCTAATATTCTATCTTTTGCTTTTTCCTAAAGTTAAAAACATGAACCGGTTCTCTTTTATCTTTCGAATTTAGTTGTCCGTTTCATCAGAATATTGAAAAATATACACGATTGAATATTTATACTTTGATTCATATATATTAAAACTCCAATTATTTCATGAAAAAAAAATATTTTCTGAGAAAAATATTTTTTAAGTAACATATTTTCTTTTATTTGAAATACACTACAAAACAATATATATTTTTTTATTTATGAGATTATAATGGAATTTAAACCATAAATATTTTATATTTATACTATTCATTATTTAATATAAAAAAAATATATTAAAAATGAAATTTTTTGTAGGACTCGCTTATCACTAGTAATCATTATCAGCTGATGATGATTGGTGATAAGTGTCGGCAGTCAAAGATGATTAGTGATAATAAATATTTGTGTTTATATGATTTGTTTTTTATTTAAATAAGTTTGTTAAAATTTATAAAATGATTTTCTTTTGTTAAAGTCCAAAAAATAACTTTCTATTTTCAAAATGAGAAGTCCTTTTTCTAAAAAAATAACTTAATTTTTCTTTAATCAGAAAAATATTTTTTATTTCTTTTTTGAAAAATGATAAAATCAAGACACTTTGATAAAAATAAAGTATTAAAATATGCAAAAATTATTTTATTAAACATCTCAATATTTCTTCCTTTTTGGAACCATTACATAAAAGGTTTAAAATATAAACTTCTCAAAATATCCAAACAATTCTTTCCTTTTTTAGAAAGTGTAACATCTCTATCACTATTTATTGACATTATCACATGAATATATTCATTGCACAAATGATATGAAATCACATATGAGCATATGCACTGTATCAAATGATATGAAATCTCACATGAACATACGCACAGGATAAATAATCATTTAGACGTGAATTGTAAAAACATGACAATGACAATGATATCATTGCATTTGAGATACTTGAACATATATGCAGTGTTTGCATAGTTATATGACAAATTATTTCATGTTGTGTGCATGTTATAGTATCATAAATAATGGTGTTTTAGAGCTTAATTAAAAGTATAAGGAGCATTTAGAAATTAGGAGAATGATGGAAGTGCTTAAGGAGTGAAGAAGAGGGACTAAAAGAAGAAAAGTGACCTTTCAACCAATAGAAATGAAACACTGTGATTTTATATTATTCTAATAAGTTTATATCTGCTAATTAGGGTCAGATTTAGAGATAAAAACCGTGGGTTATACCAGAAACAAAGAGAGAGAAGAAGAAAGGAAGAAGAAGAAGAAGGAGAGGAAAAAGTGTGGGCTGCCTAAGGTTTTCCAATTCTGGGACAATAGGTAAGTAATTTATCTTCTCGACTGAAATTAACCTCTTATGACATGTTAATCATGCATGGTTAGTGAGAATTATTGAGTAATTGAGGTAGAGCTCCTAGATGGAAGTTATAAAGCAAGAGAACAAGAGCTGATTCTGTTGATTTTGCTGTTAGAGCATAATTTTGCACCTATGATTTTATAACCTAGAAGAGGAATTGGGGAAAGTGCAAAACATGAAAGTTGTAGCCTTATGTCTCATATAAATGCATACGAAACAATTTTACTTGATTCTGTGTGTGTGAGGAGATATGACTCCTTCAGTAGGACTAGGTCAAATCCGAATTGAGATGATCTCAGTCTTCTATTTTGTTATATTTTGATTTTGACAGAGTGCAAAACATAAACTTGTAGGGTTATATTCCCTCTAAATATATGTTAAACAGTTTTGATTAATTTGTTGTGTGGAAAGAGATATGACTTATTGATTGGGACTGACTCTGTACTCGGATGACACACCAACTTTCTTTTAATTCGGTTTTCCAAGAATTTGATGACCATAGACTCATAATTTGATGATGGTCCAAACTTGAAAGTTGTATATTTATGTCTGATCTACATACCTGTGAAATATTGTTGCCAAATCCAGCATGGTTGCTGAGATATTGTCCCTTTATCATGACTCGTTGTCAACATGTTATGAACCTACTTGCCCCGAGATTGATCTTTTGTTTTGGTGACCTTATAGACTGAACTTGATAATCAGTAAAACATGAAAAATGTTCATTTATATGTTTTGTAGCTGATGGTAGAATATTATTGCAATTGGACTGGTACAATTTTAGATATGCCCAAGAATGTAAGACCTACTCAGACTGAGATGACATTGCAACAGGACGAAACTTAAAAATTCACCACATTTTATGTGTATCTGATATTAGCCTAAAATTTGAATATGTTGTCCCATTATATGTCTAGTTTGTTTGAAAAAAGAATCAAGCCATTTGGATAAGTATATCAGGAGTTATTGTTGTGACCGTGTAGCCAACTCAAGCTGCCATATAAGGAAAATATGTACAAACACTAGGTATACTTGCATAAATCATGCCATAACTACATACCAAGCATTCATAATCATTTGATATACTTATAGCCATGTATGTATCAAATGTTCAATACTTTGAAGAAGCCCTACCATAAAGGTTGATCACATCAAAAAGGTGAGTAGAAATAATAATTGGATTCAATGGGTGTATGTGATAATTGTATGATATGATTATACCCTATTACATGTATATATGATTGAATTGTTACATGTTACATGGAAATAATATGATTATATTCTATTACATGTATATATGATTGAATTGTTAAATGTTACATGAGAATACAAGCCAAGTGATAATTAAATGCTCTTAACGATTACTTGGCATATCATTTGTGAATAAGCACTTGCATATGGAACTAAAAGGGGCGTTGGGGCCGACTTGTCAAACACTTGCAAATTACAGGAAGATGGACCAATAAGTCCCAAATCATATGTTACATGAATCACATGAATATCTCAGGAGCAATGTTTGTCTTGCTCGGTCACGACAAAAACAAAGCTATTGCATTTGCACTTGTATAGTCAATTGTTATACTTGCAATGTATCTTGACGATATTTGATTATAGATTATGCCATGAGAATTTGATTATTGTTTTTATTCACTGAGTCGCGACTCACCAAATCACAATTATTTTTCAGATACTGAAGCATAGACTTTGGATATTTTGGTGCATAAAGTTTTGCATAAAGACACATGGAACATAGGTCGTCGGCTGAATTTCAACTCTCTCTCCTTGCGTCATGTACTTGCATTTGATAGGAACTAGTTATGGTCACTGGTCCTGACATTAGTTAACACGTGTACATTAAATACATATGAGATTATATATGTATGATGAATAAACCTTAATGTGTATGCATTTCTGAACGTGAAATGCCATGATTTGCAATTGAAGATGATAGTTACAGTTGGTGGTATCAGAGGGTTCAAGCACACGTGGGGCAGACGTGCAAATCTCGGTGTGTATGACATTGCAGGGTCGACGGGCAAATCCCGGATGTTGAGGGCTCTGATAGGTACCAGTTGTAGCCATGTTGTAACGTTACAATTTGTGGTATCAAAGCTGATTTACAAATGAGAACAATGGATGTCACAATTATTGGTTTGACAAATGAATTTAAATGTTACAGTTTTGGTATCAGAGAGGGCTCAAGCATGTGCGGGGCAGACGTGCAAATCCTGGTGTGTATGACATCGCGGGGCCGACGGGCAAATCCTGGATGTTGAGTGGTCTGATAGATACCGATTGTAACATTATAGATTGTGGTAAAAAAAAAAAATGCTAACATTCAGTGGTATATATGGCTGTTACATTTATTGGTATCAGAGTAAATATGAATATGGTCGTTACAGAAAGACTAAAAAATTTCACACAGTTTTGAAATATTTTTCCTTTAAAATAAATTTACT
>CATIWR010296883.1:0-12859 GCA_949677035.1 Omphalea diandra
TTTACTTACATAAATGTAATGATTTTGTTGGATTGATTTAAAATTTAAAAAGTAATTGAGTCAATTTTAGATATTTAGAGTATTGGATTGAATTGTGTTGGAAAAGAAAAGTCAAATTAAATAAAAATTAATATTATTAGATAGCTTAAAAGGGCATCAAGACCCTACTTCACATTGATACACTTTATTGTTAATTATGTATAATCTGTATTTTGCCTTTTCATTTAATAATATAATGGGAAGATTCATCTTATAGTGACTTAATAATTAATTATTTATATTTTTATGAAAATATGGTAGGGAAAAGCTTACTGCGTCGAGTGTATATACTAGGGATGAGCAGGATTTCATCTAAGTCGAAGGTTTATAAATCTTTAGGGCCAAATTGAAATTTTAGGGGTTTTTAAAAATTAAAGAATTAATACCATCTAGAATTTTCAATTTGGTCTGGTTTCACACAAATTTGAGATGGTTTAATTCAGTTTTTCAGTTCTTTTAGGAGAGTTGGTTTGGGTTTGAATATTTAGTTATTTAGTTTTATTAAAAACTAAAATTTTTAATTAATCTTTGAAATTAAAATAAAATAAAATATACATTTCTCACTTTAATCATTTCAGAACTAAAATAAATAAGTAATAATTAACACAAAAAAATTAATAATTTACATATTAAATATTAAATTAAAAACTATTGCTAATATTCATTACTAATTTAAATAGTAATAAATATGTAGTCTAATTTATAATCAATAACCAATAAATAGTCTAATTTTTAGTAATAATTATTAATAATATATATATTTCCATTAGATGAGTATGTCATTAGTTGGTTAGTTGTTAGTGGCTGATAACAGATTGAGCAATGATTATTAGTTAAGGGCAAGTAAGCAATCATGCATCAGAAACATTTAATGATGTGAACAATACAATTCTATCTTTTTCCTTATTTTTGTGAAATCTTCTCTTCTCTTCTTTCTTCTTCACCTCTTTTTTTTCCCCCTTCTTTTTTCTTCTTCATTCTGCTGCTGAGTTAGCAGTTATGTCTAACTATCACGTACACTATAATATATGGCGCAAAACTACCAAATTCAATTTTGATAACTCATAAATTGAATGCCACTTTATTAATTATGATTAACTTAATCAAATCGGGAATACTATGAATATATATATATATATATATATATAGAAGAAATTCTAATATGTATTCAGTTCATTACTTCAAAATTATGAATTAATTATTCATAAGTCATCATGTGTGTGATTTTCTTTAAATTAGATGATATATTTCATAATTTTTAATTTATTCATATCCAAAATATATTGTATAAATATTTTCTTATTGGATGATTCACCATAAACTCGGTTCACATAAAAATTGATGGTGATGGTCGTTGAGTTGGAATTCCCAGCTGAGCCAAAACTTAAAATATATATATATAAGAGCACTTCACATTCCTTGAAAAATGAGTGATACAACCGAGTATATATATATGGTACAAGAGAAACAAAGAAGACAAGAAAAATAAAGAAATCTATTTCAAATATCCAGCAGATTTTTTAAAGTTAGGAGGAGACACTTAGTAGTCACGTAACTTAATCATACAAATGGGTGGCATAGTAGTCACGTAACTTAATCGGTTGACAGATTGCAAAGCAACAGTGGCATAGGATGGTGAGTCAAAATGTTGTATGATCGTAGTGGAGAGGTAATAGCCCTGTGAAACTCAAGTAAACCAACGTTAGGCTTCAAAAGAAATATATTAAATTTGAAAATTGGGTCTCAAAGGGTTTTTGTTTTTATTTATTTATTTATTTTTAAGAATTAAAAATTGGAGAATATATGGGTTCTTTCAGTTAGTTAATTAACGGTTTTCTTTTCTTTCCTTTCATTTATATCAACTTAAATTGGATCATCTATAAACTTGTTCTTTTCAATCTTGTACATATTGGCAGTTAATAATCATAAATAAATCATCATAAGCCATATATAAAATAATTATCTTTATATTTTAAAATATTAATGTAAAATTAATTTTAAGACAATTAATATAATGATAGATTATCTCAGCTCCAAAACTCAATAACATGATGAGTTCTTTATTGTTAAATAGATCGACATGGAATTGACATTTTTTGCCTCCAAAATTTGGATTAATTGTAACTATTGACCAAAAAAAATTTTGGATTAGTTATTAGGCCACTTCCACCTTCACATGCATACGGATATGTATATGTAAATGCGTATAACGGCCTTTTCGAATGTCTTTACTGAGGATTACGTCTTTGCTTGTGGGTTTTGACTTTTTATTTTTTTTTCCAATTATACATATATTATTTCTAAATTAAAGAGTCAAAATATTTGGTAAGGATTTGGCCACCCTGCAATGAAGCACTGAGATAAGCCTCCATACATAACTAACCGAATGAATGTCATTAAAAATATGTTCCTGACAATTAATAGCGGCTCACCTGCATATGGTTTTGAAGGCTTTTCAAGTGGATTGAAAGTGGATTGAAATTTCTTCTTCCAAACTAACGATTAAAGAATGCCAAAAGGTTAAAGACAATATGAGAATAATGTATCTAATAAATAAGTTGTACAGGATTGTCTATAGGTTAGTGATTAAGAAAAGCACATATTCTGAGTAGTACAGACAGAACATGATGCAAGAATTTTCACCAATTGGGCAGCAAGTCATTAACTATTCCAGCATGGACTTGCTGGCTTATTAATCTTACCCGGTTTTGTATGTTGTTGAGGTGGCAAACGGTTTAGGTCGAGTTGAAATTGGAACGTTCGGATTTCGAGTGGATTTGAGTCACTCATCGGTCATGCATACATAAAAAGATTTCAGGTTGGATTTAAGTTTACTTTTAAAATTGATATTTCGTATCGGGTTATTTATTATTCAATTTTAAAATGTTCATTTAAATTTTTGTTATCATTTATGTAATATTTTCTCATAATTTCTTGAGTGAGAAATAATAATTTTTACTTAAAAATTTTTTCAGTAAGATAGATTTTAATAATTTTTTCAGAATAGATTTTAAAAATTTTTTCAGTAAGATAGATTTTATATAAAATGAAACTTGATTAAAATTTTTTGTTTTTATTTAAATGCTTAATAAATTAAATATAATTTATTTTTTAAAAACAAATGACTATATATAATGAAAACAATTGAATTATGTCTAGATAAAATTATTTTCAAGTCATATATCATAATTTAAATTAATTTACAAATAAATATATAATGTTCAATGGTAGAAAATCATTCATTATAAAAAATTGTATATTATAATAAAACTTTGTGTGATAAAATTAGATTTATCTTAATATGTGATTTTATCGTAATAAAAATCAAATTTAGTACAATTATTACAAAAAAAATGTAAAATTGCGATAAATTTCTTTTATATATTAAATCATTTAAAAAAATTATGGTAAAAATTTAGCTTAATTGCTTAAAAATTCAAATCTTTATGCAATTTTAAATTGTATTCAAAACTCTAATTGAGTCAATTATAATGTAATTTGACAAATTAATTTTAGTTATATGTTAATGTTATGGATATCTATTTGTTATATGTTAGTTATAAATGATATTTTCGGATATCAATTTGTTATATGTTAGTTATAAATGATATTTTCTACTTTTACTTTATATTTATCCCATCACGTATACTCTTATGTATAAATAGGCAAATTGCCTTTAGTAATATATAACAAATTCATTATTCTCTACATGGTATCAGAGCCTTATCATGGCTTCTTTTTCTACTTTCAATTCGCTCACCACCACCTCTCATACCTTCTTTATCAAACTTACTAGCAAGAATTATCTTGCTTGGAAAACCCAATTTCTTCCTTTACTTAACTATCAAAACCTGATAGGATTCGTTGATGGAATAACTCCCAAACCTGCCCCCACCATAGCCAATCTCGAAAAGTCTTCTGAAACAATCGCTAATCCTGCATATCAGCAGTGGTTTCAGAAGGACCAAATGCTTCTTTGTTGGTTGCTTTCGTTTCTATCAGAGGAGATCTATCCCTATATCATTGGTATGACATCCTCTCAGAAGGTTCAGTTTACACTTGTCAGTACCTTTGGCGCCATCTCTCACAATCGCCAGCTTCAGCTCCATATTGAGTTGCAATAACTAAAAAAAAAAAAAAGATTTCATTATGTCTCAATATCTTCAACATGCTAAACACTTGCTAATGAATTAGCTGTCGTCGGACGTACCTTGTCTGCTTCTGAGTTTATTATTGTGGTGTATCGTAATATTAGTAGTGAGTGTCACAATATTATAACTATTTTAAATGTCCAACCTGATCCAGTTTCTTTCAATGAGCTTCATAGTCACCTATTGGCCCATGAAATTCTCCTTAAAAGCATGAATAGCCTTCCTGTTGCCAATATTGCTACCTGCCAAATGGCATCCTTTCCTAACTCTTTACCTATGCCCTCTGACAAATCTAATCCTTCTTGCCCACCAAACCGCAAAATAGGCCCATGCCAAATCTGTAATCTCTAAAACCACACTATTGACCGTTGTCGTCGTCGCTATGAATCGCGTCACACCCAATGTCCACAAGCTAATGTTGCCCATATCCCATAACAAGGCCTTCTCCCGCGGCCTCCTGCACCAACCCAATAACCTATTCCTTGGATAGTTGACTCTGGTGCTAACTATCATGTTACTCCTGACCTTACTTCTCTTCACCTACCCCATAACTACACTGGTCACGATCAACTTCAGGTTGGAAATGGTCAAGGTTTGGTTATTGCCCATGTCGGTAATGGTCTAGTCTTTTCACCTACTGCTTCTTTTTCTTTAGCTAATATTTTACATGTTCCCTCCTCATCTCATAAATTAATTTTAGTCCATAAATTTTGTCTTGATAATAATTGCTTCTTTGAATTTTGGCCTTCTCATTTTTTTATTAAGGATCAGGTAACCAAGGCAATCCTCTTCAAAGGCCTAAATAAAGATGGGTTATACTTACTGCCAGCAGAAGGGAAGAAAGAGGCACATGTCGCCACTCTTTTGTCCTTGGATGACTGGCATAACAAACTTGGCCACGCTTATTCCAAAATAGTGTCCAAAGTAATTAGGGAGAATAAAATGGAAACGTTCACCACCTTGCCAAGTTCCAAATGCACTGTCTGCTTCATGGGAAAACTCACATGTGCTCCCCTTGCTCCTATAGTACATCACAGCACGATACCTTTAGAACTTGTCCATTCCGATGTATGGGGACCAGCCTCCATTGTGTCTAGTTTAGGTTTCAAATATTTTCTTGTATTCATTTATGACTTTGCCCGATTTAGCTGGGTTTATTTTCTTAAAAATAAAAGTGATGTTTTTCATTCTTTTATTAATTTTCAAAGTCTTGTCGAAAAACAATTTGATTTTTCTATAAAATCTTTTCAATCTGATTTTGGGGGAGAACATAAAAAATTACATCCCTATTTTGCTCAAAAAGGTATAATTCATCGTCTGGCTTGCCCACATACTCATGAGCAAAATGGGGTGGTCGAAAGAAAAATAAGACATATAATTGACACTGGTCTATCCTTACTTGCTCATAGTGATGTTCCATTAAAATATTGGTCATATGCTTTTTACACTGCAATTTTTACAACTAATCTTTTGCCCACTGAAATTCTAAATGTTTCTAGTCCATTTCATAAATTATTTTTAAAACCTTCTGATTTTCGGCATTTACAAGTTTTTGGATCACGATTCTTCCATATCTTAGGCCATATAATTCTCACAAGTTTGCATTTAGAAGTAAGCCATGTGTCTACTTGGGCCCCTCACCTAATTACTTTGGACACCTTCGCTTGGACATAGATAATGGAAGAGTGTATATTGCTAATGCTCAATTTAAGGAAAAATAATTTTTATTTAAACATAAAACTTCTTTGGTTACAAATGCACAAGTGTTGCCTCCTTCTCTCTAATTATGGCTATCACTTTGCTCATCTTTATTAGGTACCACTAAAGTCTTTATTCTTGTGTTTGTTGATGATATTTTAATCACAGGTTCCTCTACTACAACAATTCAGTTTGTGATTCAATCCTTACAATATGAATTCCTGTTAAAGACTTAGGTGATTTATCCTATTTTCTTGGCATGGTGGTTGTTCGTACTTCATCTAGTTTGATTATCAATCAGCAAAAATACTTGCAAGATCTTCTTTTGCGCATGGGTATGTCTCTAAGGGATGTGCCACACCAATCAGCACAACTCCACCTCTTACTAAAGATGTCAACACGCCACTCGAAGGTGGTACCTAATGTCGTCAAACTATTTGGTGCCCTCCAATATGCCACGTTAAGCCGACCAGACATTGCATTTACCGTGAACAAAATTATGTCAATATATGCATTGCCCCACTGATGTGCATTGGAAAGCATTGAAGTGTGCCCTGCGCTACTTGTCAGACACAATCTCCTATGGCTTGTTCTTTTCATAAGACTCCCCTTGCTTTATTAATCTTACCCGATTTTGTATGTTGTTGAGGTGGCAAACAGGTTGGATCAGATTGAAATTGGATCGTTTGGATTTTGAGTGGATTTGAGTCACTCATGCATGAAATAATTTTAGGTTGGATTCAAGTTCACTCTTAAAATTGATATTTTGTATCGGGTTATTTATTATTCAATTGTAAAAAATCCATTTGAATTTTTTTTTTATCATTTATGTAATATTTTCTCATAATTTCTTGAGAGAGAAATAATAATTTTTACCTAAAAATTTTTTCAGTAAGATAGATTTTATATAAAACGAAACTTGATTAAAATTTTTTTTATTTAAATGCTTAATAAAATAAATATATATTATTTTTTAAAACAAATGACTATATATAATGAAAACAATTGAATTATGTCCAGATAAAATTATTTTCAAGACATATATCATAATTTAAATTAATTTGCAAACAAACATATAATGTTCAATGATAGAAAATCATTCATTATAAAAAAAATTGTGTATTATAATAAAAATTTATGTGATAAAATTATATTTATCTTAATGTGTGATTTTATAGTGATAAAAATCAAATTTATTACAATTATTACAAAAAAATATGTAAGATTGCGATAAATTTCTTTTATATATTAAATCACTTAAAAACATTATGATAAAAATTTAGCTTAATTGCTTAAAAATTCAAATCCTTATGCAATTTTAAATTTTATCCAAAACTATAATTGAGTTAATTATATTGTAATTTGACAAATTGATTTTAGTTATATATCCAGTCAAAAATAGAATTTTGTAAAATATATTTAACTTAATTGACATTTATACTTTTTCAATTAATTTAATTGAACTTAAAATTAGGTTTACGACTTAATTAATAGAGTAATTTTATTTATATTCAATTTAATCTTATTTTCACTCAATTAAAGCTATTATATAATTTGGTGTGATGAATTTTAATTTTATATTTAAATTTACAATTTAAAATTTTTAAAATTTAAATTTATAATTCATGAAATCTCCCAATCTCTAATTTTTTTTAAAAGAATTTCTCTCAATCTTCTTAAAAAAATTAATTGTATATTTTAAATAACAAAATTTTAAACTATTTAAATTAAAACTTCTAAGAAATATTTTAAAAAAATCAACCATATGAGTTTAATAAAAAAAATATTTTTATTTTTTTATTCAATTTAATCTTATTTTTTTCTTAATTAAATTTATTTTGTATTTTTAGATGATGAATTTTAATTTTATATTTAATTTTAGAAATAAAAATTTAAAAAATTTAAATTTCTAATTCATAAAATCTCTCAATCTCTTCTTAAAAAATTAATTATTATATTTTAAATAATAATTATGTAAACTATTTAAATAAATTTTTTAAAAAAAATCATTAACATGAACTTAACTAAGATGATACTTTTATTTTTTTATTCAATTTAATCTTTTTTTTTTGTTACATAAATTTATTATATACTTTTATATGAAAATTTTTAATTTTATATTTAAATCTATAAATTTCTCAATTTCAAATTTTATAATTCATAAAATCTCTCAATATCACATTTAAAATTTCTTTTTTCTCTAAGTCTCTCCTTAAATATTTAATTTTTATATTTAAATAATAAATTATTGAAATCATTTAAAAATACTTTAAGAAATATTTAAAAAATTAATTACATGAGCTTAATTGAGACTATTCTTTTAAATTTATTCAATTTAATCTCATTTTTTAATTAATTAAATTTATTATATACATTTATCCGATAATTTTATATTTAAAATAAAAAATCTAAAAATTTTGAAATTTAAAATTATAATGTATAAAGTTCTCAATCTATCATTTTTTTTAAAAAAAATCTCTTTCATTCTCTCCTATAAAAAAATTTATATATTTTAAATAATAAATTATTTTAAATCATTTAAAATACAAAATTTTAACAAATTTTTTAAAAATTCAATTATATGATATGAATATGAACGTTCTCAAAATATTTATTTTAAAAATAAAAATTAAGGATTTATTAATTTATTATTTAAATATATAAAAATAAAATTTATAATTTTAAACATAAAATTAGTATAAAATTATTTATTTATCAACTAAAATACAAATAAAATTTTGTTATTTTTAAAAAATATTTGAATTGAGTAAAAATAAAAATATTATCTTAATAAGATTTAAACTTAATTTTAATTTGATTGATTTGAATGAAAAAATATAAGGGTCAATTGAGTCTAAATATACACTTTATTAAATGCTAATTTTGACTTGGGTATGATTGAACTCAATTCATTAAATTATGGTGTAATTGACTCTATCAAAAACTTTAGATATAATTGAAAATTCATAAAAATTTGAGTTTTTTGTCATTAATCCCACAAATTTTTAACTCAAAAATTTTTGTCATTGTAAATAAACATATAAGATAAATTATGATATATACTCTTTCGTCATAATATTTTGTCACAATATAGTGCCTACCAAACTACATATAAGGATAAGTAATATTGTCATAATAATATTTGTCAATGTATTAAATAATTTAAAAATTATGATAAAATTATTTTATCACAATAAATAATTTTTATTATTACTAAATAATTTATCATAATAAATAATAAATTGTAATTTAGATACATTAAAAATCACAGTAAAATTAATAAATTTATTAAAATATAAAAATTTTATTAAATTTTAAATAAATATATCAAAATTAAATTTAAATTTAAATAAATAATCTAAATATTTTTGAAATAATTTTTTTATTTTAATTATTGTACCTTTTATAAGTAATAAAAAAAAAATTTATATTGTAATTAGGCCAATTGAGTCGCGTTACGGGTTGACCCATTCAGGTCAGTTTTGACCTCATCTATGTGGTTAGCCCTTATCCGACTCAAACCTACCCAAAATTTTACGAATCATTTTAGGTTTGCCCTGGATCGGGTTCGAGTCGCCTTTGGATTGCACTTTCTCAGATGGGGTTTTGGGTCGGGTCACAACTACCACCTCCATTTGTTGCACGCCATGAAGATGAGTTCATATTGCTTTGTTCTCCTGAGCTTCATCTTTACTATCCCTTTTATCAGTGCCCAACCCCCCATAAGCAATTATGGAGTTCAAGTTTCTGCTGGTAAAAGAAATCATGAGTGGGAAAATGTCAGGACCCAGAATTATGATGCTTTGCTTCCCGACACTGAAAATGGAGCAGATATTACTAATATCGAATATTGGAAGGGCCATTATAGGAATCACCAGAGGAATGTAAGCGTGAGATCAGTAACTGAAATCTGTGAGACTAAATTTTTATTTATTTCTTTAATGGAATATGAAATTTATTTTATAATTTACAGGCTCTTGGGATTCTAAACATAACAGGAAAGGAAGCATTGTTGCCGACTGGAGTGATTGTTGCAAGATACTTCAGGAAAGTTTCCCTGAAATGCGACCAATTGTACAATATGCAGATACTGTGTCAACCTCAGGTTACATTGTTGGTGCAATTGGATGGTGTTGAGTTGGCATGGAAGCTCTTCACTTTACAAGCAACAAACGCACAACTATAGGATTCCTGGCATCATATATTCACATCTGCAATAGTGCAGGTTAGCCTACACTAATTGATTTGGTTAATCTGATCTTCTATTAATTTATGTAAAATGCAGATGCTTGCGT
Source organism: Omphalea diandra (assembly GCA_949677035.1). Taxonomy (NCBI): domain Eukaryota; kingdom Viridiplantae; phylum Streptophyta; class Magnoliopsida; order Malpighiales; family Euphorbiaceae; genus Omphalea; species Omphalea diandra. The sequence continues at coordinate 10,184 of CATIWR010296883.1, forward strand.
TGTGCTTGCAACCGAAGGGAGAAGGTGATTGTTACAGGTGCTGGGAGATATACCATCATCTTCTTGGGTATATGCATTGATCGCTATGATAGTAGCAAACATTTTTCAAGGGATTCATAATCTCATTCTGAGAAGTGAAAATTTTCAGATGGGTTAGCGCCGGTAATAGTAATTCACAAGCAGATAGCGTTTGAATTGAATTTCTTCTAAAATTTCACTTGGACCAATCATTTATGTAATTTTCCTGCCAAACCAAATAATTGAGCATGGCTCGTATATCCTTTCTATTCATTGATATTAATTAACACAAATGAATGAACAGCCTAATAATCTTTGCATCGAAACATGCACAGTACAAAATAAATCCCGCCAATTAAGGGTTAAGATGGGTACGTTGATAGGAACAGTTACAGTATTATTGCGCCAAAGGATGCATTTGGCATATATATATATATATATATATATATCATACAGAAAATGTTCACTTTTTATATTCAATTTTGTATCATTTCGGTTCATTTTCTGTATCTTAAAAAAAAAACTACAATGAGCCAAACGCGACCTTAATGTAACCATAATCTTGCTAGATAGTGTTTGGTTCATAATTTGGATAAGAATTTCTTTATTTGAAATACAAAATGTAATACTCTAAACTTATGGCCTCTTTTTTTTTTTTTTAATTAACCTTCCTTTGGCTTGGATCATGGAGTCTAGCAATACGAAGCTCTAACTGACTTTCCAAAATTTGTCTGCAGAAACTGGTGAGTGAGTATAAAACTCAGTGATGAGATAAACAATAATAAATAATTTATTTCAAATATATAAATCAAACTTCTAATAAAATATTTTACTGGAAGCAGAAATACCAATAAGTTGTATAAACAACCAAATCAATTTTGAAATTCCTTCAAATAACAAACTTATTAATATCTTCCCAAAATCTGAAAATAATCATTTAAAAAACATCTAGCTATGATATTAATAATTCATAAAACTTCATCATTTATAATGTTCACATTTTCCATAATCAAAACAAAGTAATTAAAATCTCAATAAATTATAAAATCAATAATATATACTAACAAAATCACATATGCACTCAACTATGCAATCTACCGATTCTAGCAAGTAATGGGAAAGAAGACGTCTACTTGCAGCTCAACGCACGAATTCCAGTAATACACGCGCAGACCCAATGCCTCTGATGGGCAACCACCCAGTATTTGCTCCAAAGGTATGTGTATACTAAGGGTTATTTCAAACATATTAAAATACTAATATTTGTGTAACACCTTACGTCCAAAATGTGATCGCATAAACAACATAACTAAGTGCATTCCCATTTTATCCAACTATAATATTACTCACCTTGCATAATAAAATTAATAACATTCTAATTCAAAGTAACATTAAAACATACTCCCATTTAGTAAATCTAAAATATCCATATCAATTTCAACGAAACATAATTTCATTTCAAATTTTCACATTTAAAGAGTTATTCTAAGATAAAGCAATTTCAAATGTCATACATAAAAATAATAAATATTTAATTCTACAATATTTAATTCAAATATTTAGTTGTTTCATTTTATTAAAAACTAAAATTTTCACTTTAATCTTTAAAATTAAAATGAAATAAAATTTACATTTCTCACCTTAATCATTCGAGAACTAAAATAAATAAGTAATAATTAACAAAAAATAATTAATTATTTACATATTAACTACTAAATTTAAAACTATTGCTAATTTTTTTACTAATTTAAATAGTAATAAATAAGTAGTCTAATTTCTCTTCAATGACTAATAAATGGTCTAATTATAAGTAGTCATTATTAATAATATATATATATATATATAATTGAGTGAATTAATTAGTAAAATTAATTTTTAAATATTTATTTAGTGTGTACACACACATACACATATATGTGCACGCGCGCGCGGATGTGTGTGTGCGTGTGTATATATATATATATATGTGTGTGTGTGTGTGTATATATATATATATGTGTGTGTGTGTGTGTGTGTGTGTATTACTATGATTTTGTTTGGTTTGAGTGTTTTGATTCGAGATAATATTACAATATGTGGTTTAATCCATTTCTATTCAGATAATATAAAATCCTCGATACTGGTTCGATTGAAAAAATTAGTATAGTTTGATTATGATATTTTACTATTTAAATAGGAGATTTTCAGTTTTAGTTCAGTTTAATTCAATTTTTTTATCTAATTTAAAATTTTCTAAATCTCATGATCACTATTAGTATATACCTAATTAATAGAATTAAAAACTTATATTAAATAAGATATTTAGAAAAAAATTAGTGATATGATGATTTTATTAGATAATTATAAGTGATTCTTTTAAAATGAATATATAAGAAGGTGATATATATCAATATTAGTAAGTTTTTCATGATCATTGCATGATAGTAGTGGAGTGCTTTAATTCAATGGCCTTGTGAAACTCAGGTAAACCAATGTTAGGCTTCCAAAGAAATGTATAAAATTTGGAAATTAGGTCTCAAAGTTGAGAAAATTTGATATTGAGAATGCGTGGATTTTTTTAATCAGTGCCTTTTTCATGATCATTTGTCAATGTCAATGTGCTCTTTTCAATCTTGTACATATATGTAGCTAATATATATATATATATATATATATATA